>JAHWFP010187048.1:39939-99073 GCA_023313725.1 Lithobius niger | reverse complement strand
TTTTTTTGGGGGGAGAAAAAGTGCGATCTATAATTCGGAAAAATAGTTTACACCTATAAACTTGAGGCACGTTGGATTTTTTTCTTGTTTGTTTGTCCTTCCCCTTCAATTCATTTCATTTCATTTCATTTCAGTTCATCATTTCATTTCATTTCATTTCATCATTTCATTTCATTACCTCTATCCATTACCACGGACTCTTTTTCGATGACGAAAGGGTAGCAAAACGGAACAATGTTTCTTACTAGCCTAAGAAATGATGTTGTGTTTTACTGCCTGGTCTGAGTTATTTTCCAGTGGGGACCGCACGTTTGTTTATCGTGTAATAAATTTGTGTCAAATTAGGGCTAACTTTTTTGACGCGATTGCTCACGTGGATTGTATTAAAAAAACCGTGCATTGAGTGCGGCGTCCTAGGTTTTCTCAGGCAGTGTTCCTGAGTATAGTCTTCCGTCCTAGACTATACTTTCAGGATTAAGTATAAGCGTTGGAAAAACCTCCTATGCTACGATATGTCCCGCTTAGAGCCCACAAGGTCAAAATAAAAAAAAGTGAGCTGTACGCTGACATTAGGAGGATTCCAGAAAATGATCTTGACCTACATTCTACTTAATAAAAATATGGACCACCATCAATGGGCACTTGTAAAAGTAAGTATCATTTATAAATATGCAACAGCTTATCTACAATTAGTAAGTTTATAAATATGCAATAGCTTTTATGCAAACACAATACCACTTGTTTATGTTTATTTTTCCCTACTGAATAAAAAATTATTTTTGGAAGGAATATGGGTAAAAATTAGCCCACGAAGGCTAATTTCTCACATGCTTCATACCCTACCCAAAACATAGACATCACATTTTAGCTACGCCAAAGCAGTATATTTTAGTGAAACCAGAATGACACATTTTTTGGTCTACACCTGTTGGGGGGGGGGGGGGGCTACAATAACTTCTGAGCCACACCAGACACAGATGTGCTGTTTGTGGCATTAAAATAGCTTTGCAAAGGCAAAATTTAAGTTTTTGAATTTTTTTAAAGTTCTGTTGAACAAATAGTGCATTTGCAAAGCCATTTTAAACACCACAAAAAGCACGTTTGTGTCTGTACCATTCTTAACAGCTCTTTAGTTCAAAAACAGCAGTCAATGACTGTTGTTAGCTACACCTAGAACCATGAAACTAGACTAGCACCATAAAAAATGAAACTAATTGCCACCAAAGAAAAAATAACCAAGCTCCATCTGTTGGTAAAGTGGGGATCAAAAGTCTACTGAAACTAGACATTTGCACCATCTATGGACACTAATTGTCACCAAGAAATAAATAACCAAGTACCATCTATCAAATGGGCACTAGCGGCACCATCTGTTGACCATGAATCAAAATAAATGCCAACCATGTACTTAAACTAGACAGTTGCACCATCTATGGCCACTAATTGTCACCAAGAAATAAATAGCCAAGCACCATCTGTTGATAAAATTGGGATCTCAAAAGTCAACTGGAACCAAGCGGTGCCATCTGTTGATCATAATGTGGCTGTGTATTCTACATGAAACAAATATCAAAAGTAAACACACAGACATTTACTACACTAAATGTAGAAAACTGAACCGGAACTACACCTTTGGTGTGGAAAAACGAAACTATTCAAGTGCTAATAACGAATTAATAAAATAAAACCATGCCAAGTACTATGGTAACAATCTGAAACACAGACAAACCATTGCACCCTCTATGATTCGGAATCGAAAACTATGTCACCAAGAAATTATAAAATCGAAAAATGAAAGTGCTCAGTACAAAACGAAATTGAATGCTATGCCATCTGCTTAATAACTACGGCTGAAACATAGATGAGTTTGAATAAAATCAAACATACAGAAAACGAAACTGAATGATATGTCATCTGATTTTTAATAAAAACCAAATGAAACTAAGTGAAAGCCAGGGAAGCAAAATATGTACGTCATCTTGCCACAGCCATATTGTTGTTGACTTTCGTCCAAGGGGTTCTTTATCTCACGAATGATTTCCGGGATGTTTTTGAGGAACGAGTTCCATTCCGCAAAGTTCATTTCATATTGGGTTATAGGAATCATATTCTCATCAAAGGAATAGAAAGAAGACTAATTTCGTGGAAACACAGTTAAATTATTTTCTCCCAGATGGACTGCATCGAATAACGAATCCAATGCATTCACCCACAAGGAATTAAAATGATGTAATAACACGGCTTTTGTTGACGTACTGAGAAACAGTTTGATCACATTTTGAACCTGCTATGGTGCCCAAAGCCGCACTTTCATCGTTGCCTCCACCGAAATGAGCTTTGTTGGCTCTACGTTTCAAAATTTTTTGGTTTAAAACACTATGAATTTTTAACAAAACATCCCACTCTCTGCCATTCAAATCAATTTGGGACTGGCGCATCGTGAAGCTGAGGACAGCATTTTCACCGAATGAAGTGACTTGAACAGTGGAGTGAGGGCCCAGGGCGAAAACATTATCGTCACTCATATTGGTTGATTGCGGTCGCTTCTTTAATAATAATAATAATGAGAGATATTAATTTTTTATGCGCTACTCCTTTAAATTCACAGTGTACCTCTCACAAATGGTGCCCATTCAGAATGACTCCTGAATTGGAGACCAAAATTGTGTTCCCAATTTGCAGTTCTATTGGTGCCCTGTTGAAGCTAACCACGGTGGCTGTCTCGCCAGCCATTTTATGAATGGTCTCAACCAAATTAACTCCGACCTGTAAACTCACTTGGAATTGAATATTGAACCATGAGGCCAGAGCAATCAATTTAGTTACGCGACCGAGTTCGGAACCCGTGATATACTGTTGGCCGTTTTCTGACTACCATTTAAAATTGTGACTCGTTTCTCAATTCGAACGAAAACAGTAGACACGCCTGAAAAGTCGTGATTCCTTCCTAATCCGATTTGTTTGTCTGTCTACGTATTTTTTGGTCACTGCATCGCTGTCACTGGATGGCTAACCCAAACTTACTCATTTCTTGTCAGCCAAGATTAAATTGCTATCAAAATCTTTACTTAAACCTATTTCAGATTTCAGGCAGCCTAGAGTGACTGCTTCGTTTTGACTGGTGGGCGCCCCCAAACTATTCTGGTTTTAGCTAAACTCAAATTGCCTTCTGCAGTTTTGGAGAAACCAAGGACATTTTTTACGAATGTGATGGTAGTAGCATCTGAGTCAGAAATAGGAGGTGCTTAGTTGGAATTCTTTTCGGCCTAGCATCGAAAGAAGCATCGGGGGTGGGGGGGGGTGGCGCAGCATCTGGTCTGCTCAAGAAATTTCAATTTGGTGATGGCGTTTTGATCCGTTTTGCAGAGTTACCAAATTTATCGACAGAACTCATATTTTTTCTTTCAAGTTATGGATAATTTGAAAAAAGTTTTCACCCTGTAACAAACGTTGAATTACGTACAAGCAATACTGGCCACACAGTACCTCTCTAAATTCTTGGATACGACGGTGGTTCGATAGGAAGTTATCACCGAGATATCTTGATCGCAAGAGGGGCTTTTAAACCAAAAGAATCGAAATAAAAACAGCACCTGAGCCCTCGACTGAAATAACACACCCAGTGGCTTCCTGCATCTGAGGAATCCTGTAAATTGACGATGCCGCTCTCTCCGTTCAGCCGCAGACGTTGAGAAAGGAGGTCTTTGCTGAACGTGTCTCTGTAATTGGTGACACCTAATTTTTCGGCATATCTGTTTAAATCTACGTTAGTCAGAGCCCTGTCTAACGGTACACCAGCTTGAGATAGTACCCTCGTCCACTGTTTGGGTTTTCGGTTTGCGTTGGCTTTTTTGTGGGTCGCTTTTTTTTCAATCGGGCTCCTTTCTTTCTATCCATGGTGAGTGCCTCGATGGCGGCGTTATGCCGCTTCAGTTCTTTTGATGGTTCTTTCTTCTTATGATTAGAAGAAAAGTTCTTTCTTTTTATGGTTAAAACTACGGCGGTATCTGATCGCCTTCGAACATCTAACTTTCGTTCTTGATTAATGAAAACATTCTTGGCAAATGTTTTCGCAGTAGTTCGTCTTGCGACGGACCAAGAATTTCACCTCTAGCGTCGCAATACAAATGCCCCTGTCTGTCCCTATTAATCATAACCTCGGGTTTCGAAACGCAACAAAATAGAACCGAGGTCCTATTCCATTATTCCATGCTGGGCTATGCAGGTGGGACGCGCCTGCTTGGAGCACTCTAATTTGTTCAAAGTAAACGTTTCGGTCACCCAAGACACTCAGCGAAGAGCACTGAGGGATGGCTGGCGGGATGGCTCTGGATCCGGCAGTGAGACTGCACAAGGCGGACCGCCGGTCCGGCATCAAGATCCAACTATGAGCTTTTTAACTGCAACAACTTTATTCTGGCATTATTCTTGGCTGAGTTCAAAGCCCTGGAAATTCCTGTGGCTTCGACTGCCAAACCACCAACAGTGCTCAACCCTGCTAGGGTTGGAAGAAGAAATGGCAGTACACCGCCAGTTTGGGTACGAGAATATTTCAAGCTAAGTCCCTTACCCGTCTTGCGAGCCTTTAATATTTTACCGTGTTGCGTTTTAGTCAGTGGAAGCGTCACATTCCCTCTCTTTAGCTGAGAATTGGAGAGGCGGAAAGAAGGAACCTTGACGGCTTTGATGTGTTTTAACATTTTTTGCTTTTGATGGGGAGTCAAAGAGACTGTTACGTTTTTGTACATGATTTTTCCACTTTATGAAAAAAAAATTAAATAAAGTATTATACCAAAACCTCGACTCTACTCCTGTCCAATTTCAAATAATTATTCTATCACTAATGACCAATGCTAAAGCTTCAGTGTTTGAAGGGACAGCGGCTCCAAAGTGCATTTTTACTTGCAAATCTATAACTGACGATGACAATACTTCAGACTGCTTTGAGACGTCCAGTGCAACCAAAGGATAATTCTTTGAGAAATTATTGACTTCGTAAGCTGGTCCGGTTGATCCCGACCCCAACTCGTAGTACTGCTTCCTAAAATCCATGATCATTTGATGTAAGTTAGAGATGTTACCTTGCGCAAAATTTGAAATTAAATTGAGAAAGGGTAACGTTCGGAACTGAGCGTTACGTGGACGTCTGTAAAGTTACAGTGATCGAAGACTGTCGGATTATTTTTCGCGTCATTGTCTCTAGCAGTTTGAAAACCTATTGCTATCTACCTCGGCCGTTCAATAGCAGAGGTAGTGATCAATCTCCAAGCGCAACTGGTCGAGGTGGGAAGGTCCTGCACGTCGGAATACCAGTGTCTGAATACGAGGGGGACGCTGATGCCCGAATCCACCAAGGCGTACAGTTTGATTTTCTGACCATCGGACGGAATGACGTGTGGGAGGTGCCAAGTTATTTGTTCTAGGACTATCTTGCCGGAATCAATGCACGATGCTCTGAATATACCATTATCGTCCGACGATCGAATAAGCACCAGTGTTTGTTGACAAGGATATAAAATTTTTGTATAGTCTTCGCAAAAGCCCAGTAAGTGGGACAACGGCACGGCGAAGGAAAAACTGCCTTTCAGGTTGCGGGCAAAGAGCACGTCTCTTGTGTTTAAAAATCAAATTCGTAGTATCGTCTGTCAAATATGCGTTATAGGAGTCCAAAATCCATCCTCTATTGGTCAGTTCCACCTATTGCTCTGGAGAGTAACTTACTAAGCCTTTAATGGTGCTCGCAAAACCGGGCATATTTAATTGGTCGACTGTCTTGTCACCTATTTTATACTGTATCATGCTAAATAAATATGCGGCAGCGTTATTCACCAAAGTAATTTTACCTGTTACGGCGTATGCAGAACTATCAGAACTCTTGACAAGTACACCTTTCACGTGAATGCAGTTTTTGTGTGGGTGGGTGAATAAATCTTGGTTCTGAACCGCAATTCTGATTTCGCTGTTGGGAATATTCACGTTTGTACCCACTATTGGCCCGTACTTGTGATGACCGAGTCGTCAGTGTGAATGGTTCTGTAAGGTTCAGATATTCCTCCTTGGTCTCCATCCTCAGGTGCTGATGAGACTGTCTATAAATCTAGACACACGCTAGTGTGTCGCGCCAAGTTAGGCAACAAACATCACAACAAACATCACATCAAGTCAATCGTCGAGGTTGTAAACCATTGTAGCGCGACGCCATTGTGTCAGTGTCTTATATCTTGAAGCATAGTTGGGCACATTTCAGGTACTTGGGGAAAAATAATAATGCGGTACAAAAGCTTAAATTGTGTTGAAATCGAGAGCAATGACCCACCTGACAAAAATTAACTCGTTTTTAAATGCAACCTATGCTGCTTTCAATGCAATATCTGTCCCTCAATAACGTTGAAAATGTGTTACTAACTAGCTAGCTAGTCCGCTCATCCCCATGTTAATTCCCATAGGGTGATTATTCATCGATTCCGAGATAACTGGAAGGCTCCCAGCTATGAAATTTGACGAATGGGTGCACTACAATACGAACTACATACCTTTTATATTTGGAGCCTGGGGGCGTAACAGAGATGGCGTGGGAGGGTGCGTAAGTACGAAAATATTGTTATAACCATTGTTAGTATTGTCGGCATCGTCTCTCATTGGACAGCCAACGTTCCGACAATGAGAACGTGTATACTGACGTGTGCACGCCTAGGCACACACTAGTGTATCACGATAAATCTAAACAACGTTGCAAGAAATTGTATTCACGTCCAATTCACGAAAAATAAACCAAGTGTAAAAACAAACCAAAATAAACAAAGCCAAAAACTGGTAAGGAGGCCACCAAGTTGAGAGTGGTTCGGCCCTTCAAAGGAGTGATATCAACACGTCAAAACTAACTAAATACAACAAATAACAACAACATTAAAACCAAACCTAAAGCCGATAAAGAGGTGACTAAGTTGAGAATGGTTCGGCCTATAGGCAAAAGGTAGTAGCAAATTGTTGAAAACCAATTTCTTGTTGACGTGACACTTTATTACTCATCTGCACGGTAGTGGAGTTGAGTCAATACACAATTAAAAAAAGAAGTGATATCATATCAAAAACCAAAACTGGTAAAAAGGGCCGCCAAGTTCCGAATGGTTCTGCCCTTGAAAGGAGTGATATCAACACACTAAAACATTCGCCAACTTAATCGCACCGAATAATACTTTGGACGTTAAATGAAAACTTGAACATTGCTACCGAAAGCAATGTTCTAGTTTTCATTTAACTTTCTAATTATTAAGCGGTGCGATTAACTTGGCGATTGTTATGGTGTGTTGATATCACTCCTTTCAAGGGCCGAACCATTTGGAACTTGGCGGCCCCTTTTACCAGTTTTGGTTTTTGATATGATTTGACGTTTTCAGGACTCAGAAATTGTCGCTTTCTAGCTCTGAAAGTTTCATTGTTCCCGCTTCGCTAGTGACAATGTTTCTCTGTTATAAGAGCCTCCCAAATGGTTGGTTCTTTAGCTGAAAGTTGACTGTGAATGGTCGCTTTTAATAAGTTATTACATTTCAACATTTTAGGTTTTTATTTTTCATAAATGCAGTCTCATCGTTAATGTCTTACCTCGTAATTAACAGGCATGTTGGCCTGGTCGGTCAACCAAACTCTAATAGTGTAAACCACGTTTTTAGTAACTGGCAGATATATCAGATTGTGAGGCGAAGAAACTACTTTAAACCCCGGGAGAAGTTGGGAAAAAACGAATAGAGAGTCGGTTGCGTCGTTCCATCTACGTGTGAACCAGAGACCAAATTGCAATGAACCAGTATGCTATTCACGTTTAAAATATTCACGGCATTCGTTGCCTTGTGCCGACCGTAACTATAAATTTTGGCTTCGAAACCGAAAATTTTTGTTAAGCTAGTTTGTTCAGAAAAGTCGACCACCAGTATCTGGTCGGTAATGTTCAGTTCACAATTTAGAGTGTTTAGATTTCCTTCGATGAGAATGTAAGGCACATTTTCTGAGTCATTCCAGTGCTTGTTATCTCTTAGTTTTCTGTAAATGATTTTTATAATTTCGTCTAATTCATAACAACCTTCTGAGATGATGATTTTATTCCAGGTGTTACCGCCATCTGCGCTGTAAGTGAAGGAGTCGGTCACATCCTGTATAATGTTAGGAATCGAGTTGTAAGTTTACAGATTAACTTGAGCCAATTTGTGGGTACCTTCCAATATCAGTAGACAAGCAAAAGCAGTGATAAAGTCGTTTTTTTCTGACGAAAAAACGAGGGACATTCTTAGTTTAATACATTAACATCTATCGAATTTCCGATCAGTTTACAATATTCCCCGTTGGACAGCAATGCTTTGCTCCGCATTTCTGTGAAAATGTGCACGAATTCTTCGTCCAGCGAATTATTCTCATATTGTAGAGGCTATGAGGAGCTTCAGCCTTTCGCACAAGCCATTCAGATCTGTGTAGAACCGGTATCCTTTCCCGACAACCCCGGCAGGTCTGCCCCAAACAGGTTTTATAAAAGTCGTGTACTTGAAACGGTGGTGGACTTCAGTCTTCTCGTACTGTCGTTGTTGTTGTGATATATGGCTTTACTCCTCTTTAGAATATCGTGGTAGTTTAGAAGGCTGGCATCTCCGTCTGGTGGTTTACTAAGATTTTTCAACATAACCAATTGCCACAAATCGTCCTTCCCTTCGTACGTTTTTCCTCCATGATCAGGTCATTGTCTTGAAATTGTACTTCCATTGCACCAATCATGTAACACTTAGTTTCCAGGTCATATCGAATGCCAAAAATGGGATGGGTCAGTCTCTCTGACAACATGCTTTGATACGTGGCGGCTAGCGGACCGAGGATGACTGCGAAATCACCGAGTAAAGAGGCCTCTTCCATTTGTCTCCTACGAGTCCCTGGTGTGAGGGCAAGAGATGTGTTGGAGGGCGTGTCAGGTAAGGTGCTCAAGGTGCTCAAAGATCGTCTTCTTCCGCGTTAAACTGAATTTCGCCATCGTCACTATCTATATTCTTGTCTTCAGTATCGACGCGGTCCGTAGCCGCCTCCAAAGCTTTCTGAATATGTTCTAACCGTTTTCCGTGATACTTTTCTTGTTTTTTTCTGTCCAGCTTCTAGAGCCAGCAGTTCTTTGATTTGTCGTTGACGCTGAGCCGAAGCCTCGTTCCCCTGGAGCATCTGCATTTTAATCTGGTCTACTATTGGATCAACGACTGGTTTGAATATCTTTTGCAAGTGTTCAGATTCTGTCTGCTTTTCTAGTTTTGTATTTGAAATTTTTGTTTCAGATGCTTTTTAAGAGCCTCGTACTGATCGACCTCTTTCTGGGGTTTGCTTCTCTTATTTTTAGTTTTAGTAGACATGACGTTTTAGCACTTTATATAATATTTAAGTCAACGAGCACCTTCGGCAAACAGACGTACGTTAATGTCAACAAAAAACTTCAGCAGACATGTCGTCATTAGTCGAGCATTCTTCTATACCTTTGGTCCAAGGGTTTAGTTTTATCAATGAGTAGGAATCCGTAAGAACAGCGTTCCAAATGTTACCGCACTTGCGACGAAACTCGTCAAAAATCATGTCACCACCAACGTGGTTATTGAATACATGTTTGAGGTTTGCTTCATCCTGCCTGAAGAGAATTAAACATTGGCATTATCTTGAATAACTCTCTTGAGTATCCTGCTGTAAGTCTGACACAAATAAAAGTAGGTGAAGTAGCGTTTGATTCTGTCTTGTTTCTCAATCATGAAATCGTCCAATAAAATTACCGTTTTGCTGCATGGCAGTTCATCTGGTGGTGGGATATCTTCGTTGTTGAAACAAAAGGTAGCTATGCCCGGATATATTTCCTCGAAAGCTCTCCTGAGATGGAAACATTTGTTTTGAAATAAGGACTTGCAGTACACGCGCAGGCTGTCGTAATTCAACCAACCTGGATTAAAAATTAAATTTATAAATTGGTCTTTCCACAACCAGCAGGGCCACAAATGATGCACCTTCTGTCCTCTGGAAAATTCAGTAAATTACCAGTCGATGTTTGCTTATTGATATCGGCTATGTCATAATTTAACACTTTCATCTTTCAGTTGCTTTAAGGAAAAAATGGTATTTTGATAAATTGTCTACAAAACTAGTATTTAAAATACCTTTTAATTCTCATTTTATAAATAAACAGAGATGTACTGCCTCAAATGCAAAAGAGTACCAGCCAGTAAAAATGCCAGGCACATTGTGACTAAGAATTATAGACAACTGCTGAAGGGTGAGTGTAAAGTATGTGGCACAAGGAAAGCTCAGTTTCAGAAGAGTAGAGGCTCTGGATTGTTGAACAGCGTGATAGACAAGTTGCCGGTGGAACTTCACATTCCAGGATACAACTATTGCGGTCCGGGAACGAAACTGAACAAGAGACTGAACAGAGGCGACGCTGCTATCAATTGTCTGGATGAGGCCAGCAAACAGCACGACATCGAACACTCTACCAAACCAGACTTGGAACGAAGGCACGAAGGTGATAGAAAGTTGGCCTCCGATGCAGTAAAGTAGCGAAATCTAGCAAAACTGGTCTGAAAGAGAAGTTGGCAGCTATGAAAACCAAAGTAAAGTTAGGAATGGGAGTTTTAAAAAAAGATCAAACGGAAACTTTAGTGGAGCTCCTGCACAAGCCAGCTAGGCGACATTTTCCGAGGAGGCGCGTTATTAGCTACGAGATAGGTGATTTAGTTCAAGCAGACTTGGTCGAGATGCTATCTTACTCGGAACAAAATGAAGATTACAAATACTTGCTGACTGCCGTCGATGTATTCTCTAAATACACTTGGGCCGTCCCTGTGAAATCGAAGAATGCCAAAGATGTCACTGTTGGTTTTACCGAGTTATTAAGTACGATGTCTAGTTCCATTAAAAATTTACAAACCGATGATAGGAAGGAATTTTATAATAAAGATTTCGCAGCACTAACGAAACGCCACAAAACAAACCACTATTCATCAAAATCAGAACTCAAGGTGAGCGTAGTAAACGCCTAAATTGCACACTGAAAAGCATAATGTGGAAACGGTTTACGCTGCAAGGTAACCACAAGTGGATAGACACAATAAATAAAGTTGGTAAAGATTACAACAACAGAGTTCATACTACCAATAAAATGAAACCATCCGAAGTAACTAAACGCGATGAACCGGAGATCAGAAAAATATTGCTGAAAAAGAGCCCTTCCAAAAAGAAGAAGAATAGTTTCAAAGTCGGGGATTTAGTAAGAGTGACATCTGCAAAATCTATATTCGACAAGGGATATTTGCAAAACTTTACCAATGAACTGTTCAAGATGAGTGAAGTTAAAAAAACTCGACCGACTTGCTACAGGTTGGTGGATCAACTAGGAACTCAAATCGAAGCTACCTTTTATGAACAAGAGTTGCAGAAAACTAGCGTGCCGGATCTGTTTCTAGTCGAAGAGATTTTTAAGACGAAAAAAGTTGGAGGGAAAACTCGTTACCTCATCAGGCGGAAAGGCTACAACGAACGCTTCGACAGTCAGCTTGACAAAAAGCCAGTTGTTCTAGGAAAATAACAACAACAAAAAAACAAATTTTTCCTCTTTTTATTTATATTATTAAACTGAGACCAGGATGTTGAAATTATTGCTGTTTTATTATTTATATTATTAAACAGAAACATTTGGTTGGAGCGATGGAAAAAACAAACTTTACCTGCTTTTATTGTGCTCAAACGTATCCTACCCGAGTAAGATTGACACAACACCTCATAGAGACACACAGGAATAGTTACCCACCCGAGTGCGATTGCTTTGAGAGGGAGCTAGGCTATAGTGACGATCCCATTCTCTGTGAACAAGGACTTGAGTACCGAAAGTACAAGAAAGCTGTGCACGTTGTAGACCCGTTGTACCTTTTAATGTTGATGCGAAGAGGCATAGAAGCTCTACTGTACGAATGTCTCGGACAATTAATGACTTGCAGAGCTCAATTGGTTTAGGAATGAGTTTTGTACGAAATGGCCATGAAATATTCACTGGATTTCAGTCCTGCTACTCCCCAATCTATAATCCATTAGATATTTCCAAGTTACTGGACGCAGCTTATGCTAAAATCAAATGTTCCATTGTTGAATTCACCGAAAGAGGGAGCGGTTGGGTGATAAACCGCTCCTACAAACTGACAATTCGAGTAGCAAAAATCGACCCGCTCAGACAGGGCTCTTACATCCCTCTGCCCACAAAATTAAAAAAGAAGTGCAAGTGCATACTCAATGTTCAAAATTACAAACTTCTTGTATTCAGTTCTGGCAACCAAACACAAATTAAGCATGTTGAATCCGAAAGAATATGAAGTATATGAGAGAACGGTAGATTGTTCAATGCTGGACTTCGAACACGTCTGGATCACATTGATGCATTCGAGATGGCCAACAAAGATTTACCGATCAATGTGATTGCTTGTACCAAAGAGAACGACTTGCATCCCTTTCGTGTGAGCACGAATTTTAAAGGCCAACCCGTAGATCTTCTTTCAATTACCGACGAGTAAACAAATTTTCACTACTGTGCCTTTGTGGATTGTGACCAATTTCTTTGACACCACGGATTGGGAAGCAACCCGAAATATTACTGTCAAAATTGTTTCGCCGCTTATAGAAAGGCTTCGCTGAGAGACAAACACAAACTGGAATGTAGAAGAACCAATCTGTCACCTCAAGTGCTCAAATTCTTAAAATCAGCCGAAAACATTTTGAAGTTTGAAGCTTTCAATAGAAGAAATGTTCACCCCAAAATCATATACGCCAATTTCGAGTGCCTCCCGAAACCCGTTCCTTCCTCTAACAGCTCCGGGAAGAAATTCAACCACCATCAAGCTTGCAGCTTCGGCTACGTCGTAGTGATGGGACCGGGGAAAAATAATAAAACCTCTTATTACCTCGGAGAGGATGCCATTGAACAATTCCTCGATCGGTTGGTGATTGAAGTGCATGAGCACGACGAAATGTTAAAAAGAGTCAAACCACTATATCTCAATCCAGTCCAAGAGGCTGATTTTAACCACGCTGTAGACTGCATCTACTGCAAAAAGCCATTCAGTTCAAAAGAGGACAAGGTCTGGGATAACTGCCACGTTACCGGCAAGTACAGAGGAGCTTCTCACTCGAGTTGTAACCTGAAAGCCCGAGAGCGCACCACGTTCCCCGTGGTATTTCGCTGCCTCGAAGCTTAAGATATGCATTTACTGGTAAGAGCCGTGCACAAGTTTCCGGGAAAAGTAGAAGTTCTTGCGAGAAATGCAGAAAGGTTCATGAGCATGACCATCACCACTGAAACTGGATGGGATGAAACGAAAAACAAAAAGGTACATTCAGCTTAAGTTTATATACAGCTTTAATTTTCTCCCCTCTTCGCTAAAAACTCTGGCGAAGAGACATAAACGTGATTACGAGTTTGGGAAGGTACAGGGGTTCTTGAAAGCTGGTGGGAAGGACAAATGGTTCCTTCCCGATGGCGAGGAAGAGACTGCCATGGATCTGTTATCCCATAAGGGATACTGCCCTTACGAATACGTTTCCAACACGTGTGTGTTCGAAGAGGAGTCTTTACCACTGAAAGAAGAATGTTATTTCAAACTCAAAGAAGAAGGCCTAACTGACAAACAATACGATCACGCTAAAAAGATTTTGAGTATGCTGAAAATCAAAAAGTTTCATCTTACCATGAAATATATCAGGTTACCGACTGTCTGCTTTTGGCAGACATTTTCGAAGAATTCCGCTGGATCTGCTTGCAAAGCTACGAAGTAGATCCGTGCTATCATGTTTCCACCCCAGGGTTTAGCTAGGCGGCAGCTTTAAAGACGACCAAGGCTGACCTAGAACTATTTACTCCCTCTAGCAAACATAACTTCATCTCATTGGGAATACGGGGAGGAGTTAGCCTTTCGACGTGACTAAGATAGCAGACACGTCGTCGGTAGGATACATTCCGGAAGTAGACCTGGACTACCCAAACGAACTTCACGAGCTCCACAACGACTACCCGCTTGCTCCTAAAAAATTTGAAATAGAAGAAGAATTCGTTTCAGACTATTCGAAATCTTTGTTGCGAGGAAAACCGGTCAAACTTGTTGTGAAGCTAGTGGCCAACCTACTGAGGAAGAAGCGGTACGTAATTCACTACCACAACTTAAAATTCTTCCTCGAACATGGCTTGGTCCTTCGTCACGTCAAATGGGTGCTGAGTTTCAATCAGAAGCCTTGGTTGAAACAATATATAGATTTTAATTCGGCAAAACAAAAGAAATGAAAGACGGGGTTTGAAGGGGAATTTTACAAACTTGCAAATAATTCGGTGTTCGGAAAAACCGTAGAACAGAAACAGAAAAGACTGAACATCAAGCTAGGCTCCGATAACAAGCGGGCCATCAAGTATTCCACCCAACCCAATGCCGATTCGTTTCAGATATTGCACGACAACCTGGTTCAAATCAACTCAAAAGTGCGCAAGGTGACGTGTGATCTTCCCACCTACTCGGGGTTTGCCATACTAGAGTTGTCCAAACTCCTTCTATACGAATTTCACTACCGATATGGAGATCGAGCAAATCTGCTGTTCACAGACTTGCTATGCTATTGCATCAAGACTGACAACGCGTACGCGGACAGGACTAAAAACATGAGTAAATTCGACACTAGCAACTACCATCCTCAACACCCACAGTTCTGCAATGTCAACAAGCTAGTGTTGGGAAAGATGAAAGATGCAACAAAGGGAGTACAAACAAAAGACTTTGTGGGGTTGAGTAGGAAGATGTGTTCGCTTGTGACCTCCCAAAGCGAAACGAAAAAAGTGAAGGGAATTTCTAAGAGATTCGTGGAGAAACACTTAAGCCACGAAGATTATGGGGCGACTCTCCATTGAAACCCGAACAAAGAGGAAGTTGGTTCAAGATCGCCAGTGACAGCCATCACTAGCTGGCCACGACCGTGGTGAATAAATCCCTACTGTCAGCATACGACGACAAAAGATTCCTCGAAAGCGAAGTAGAAACTCTTGCAATCGGACATCGCTGCAGCAAATATATTTCTTACAATGAGGATGAGGATGATGATTATTATTTGCTCATGGAGTCTTTATCCAATGACGGAGTATGGTCAGGTATGTCTGATGCTGTAATCAGCGATGAAGAGGCGGAAACTCGGTGGAACGGGGATGAAGTGGAACAGAGGATGAAAGAAGCTGAAAATGTCAAGATTCAAGAAGCTGAGATAAGGAGATTGCGGATGAGGGAGAGTAGGCAGTTGAAAGTGCAAAATCCAGAAGAGTGGAAGAAGAGAGCCAGGGATAAACGAAGACGGTTAGATAGGGATAGGCATGCCACACTAACTCCTATCCAGAAAAAGAGAAAAGCAAGCTGCGGAAAAGACCGATGTTCAAAAATGACTGAGGAGGCGAAAATAGCGTTCAGGTAAAAAAGAAGGTTGGCTCTTCGAAGAGAGCGAAGAGAGAAAAAAAACTGATGGCTTGGTGATGGCAGGCTGAGCTGCTGTAATAATGTTTTTGTCGCATAAAATAATTTTGGTCTGTAATAATGTTTGTTGAATAAAATATTTTTTTATTAAAGAACAAACTCTACGATACATTCTCATCATGGACGCTACTAGCGGTTATTTTATGCTGAGTAAATACCTCAATGTCACGATTCAAAGCGAACCGACTCTCGTTTTCAACAAACAGGCTGGGCTTACCACCAAGTTGATACTCAACTCATTGGAATGGACCTACCTATACCGACTGGGTGGAAAGATCAACAGATCTGTAATCATTCAGTGGAGGAAGAACTTGCAGTCCAAGGACGAAGAAGAAAATACGTTTGCCTGGAAAGGTTGGGAAAGCATGGACAAGGGTCTATGGAAAAGCGATACGGATCCCACTTCGAAACAGGTCTTCGAGCCGTTCATCGAAATAGCCAGAGAAGTGTTAATCGATCAATTGGAGCTGTCTGTACACGAAAAATATATGCTGGTAATAATGTTGTAACTGTCCAAACTCGACAGCAGAAACAAAATGAAATTCTTGTTGGATTTTAAAATGAAAGCACTTCATGTAGGAGACGAGAAAAGCATTAGAGTACGATTTACAAATGACGACACGCAAGTGCACTTTGTGGAATATGACCCTAAAACAACGGTGGTGGTTACTTTGTTACAACTTTCGTTTACGAAATGGTCCGAGCTCTACAAACACTTTGCGAGCATCGATAAAGGCATGGGGAAAGTTTCCAAAGGGGAGAAAACGAATTAATGCTTCATTCTGACTGCAGTACCACCGACCCGTAAAAGAGAAAAAAATTTCTCCTTTCATGAACACAGTCCCTGTATGGATCATCAACTATTAACGAAGTTTCGAAAAGTAGTCCAGGCAAAATAGGGTTTGACCCAGAAAAAACTAGAAGACTTTCAATTGTCATATATGTCATAGATATTAACTACCTCTACAACATAGAATGGTCTCCCATGTTTTCCGACTCTGGGCAACTCCGCCACCTTGGAAAAAGGCCCCAATTTTGGAAAAATTTACAGTACACGCGTGCATGCCAGTATTGGAGCAACCGGCTGCTCAATTTTGAAGTTGCAAAATGTTCATAAAACTTCAAGGAACTACTGTGGTTAGAAAATAAAAATCTAAAACCCAATACATTAGGAGTAATTAACAGAAAAATGGGGAAAAAAGGTTTAAAATCGGTATGTATCAGTAATTATCGACTCAAAACGAATATTTTCTCCTATCATCCCAGTGTAGAAGTTGTAGTACTTACTATAATAAAACCAACGACCCCTTCTTTAGGATTTTAGCAGCGATAGTTTTCAAAATAGCATCCCTTTTTGGTTACTCATGGCCCTGTTGCACTCCGTAGTTACTATACGTTGGTTGTCATGGTTATGCAATACATTCACCCATTGAGAAGTACTGTTAAAGTGTTTAACACAACAATATTACAAAACGATTTAACTAAATAGTGAACTAATATACAATACATGCAGCAGTGTGTGCTAGACAATGATTTGCCTAAAATCGTATTTCAAGCATACCACCCTAAATTTGCACGAGCGCTCTCATTTGTTCAATTGGTTGTTATAGTGACCGTCGGGTTCAAATTGGTCTTGCGAGCTTTCTAATAACCCAAAAAAGACATGCTTAGAATTTTCTGAAAGGTAGGGATATATTCTTTCCACTAATTCTAACCAAAATTGCTTTTCTTAGAAAGGGACCATCCTACGCCCATTTAAAGGTGAAGAGGTAATGGTTTGGCGGCAAAAGTGTATGTTGATTTTCAAGTTCAAAGTGATCTTGTGAGCCCTCTAATACCCCGAAATGGACACGTTTAGAATTTTCTGAAAGGTGGAGATCTATTCTTTCCATCAATCCTAACCGAAATTGTTTATCTTACATATAAATATAAATATGAGCATTACTAGGGCACTATGGAATTGAAACTAGCTGGAACACCTAATACAGCTACACCATTAAACGGAAGTAGAACAGTCCCTGTCTTAGCTAAACAAATTCGGTTAGGATTGATGGAAAGAACAGAGCCCACCTTTCATAATATAAGTATGTCCATTTCGAGCTGTTAGAAAGCTCGCAAGAGCATTCTGAAAACAAATTTCACCATACACTTTCGCTACTACGCATTACTATTTCACCTTTAAATGGGTGTAGAACGGTTCCTACCTAAGCTAAACGACTTTGATTAGGGTTAATGGAAAAAATAGATCCTTACGTTTCAGAAAATCCTAAGCATAGCCATTTCAATAAAGCTGGCAAGAGCACTTGGAAAACGAATATCACCATAGGCTTTCGTCACTATCCCATTACCACTTCACCTTTAAATTGGCGTATGACGGTCCCGATCCAAGCTAAACAATTTTGGTTAGGATTGGTGAAAAGAATAGATACCCACCCTTCAGAATCTCCTAAACATGTCCATTTCGAGCTATTGGAGGCTCGCAAGAGGACTTTGAAAACGAAAATCTCCATATGCTATCGCCGCTACGCCATTACCTCTTCACCTTTAAATGGGCGTAGAACGATCCCTATCTAAGCTAAACAATTTTGGTTAAGATTGATGGAAAGTATATATCCCCACCCTTTAGAATATCCTAAGAATGTCTCTTTCTAGCTATTAGAAAGCTCGCAAGAGCACTTTGAAAACGAAAATCACCATGCGCTATCGTCGCTACACCATTACTTCTTCATCTTTAAATGGGCGTAGGACGATCCCTATCTAAGCTAAACAATTTTTCACACTCAAGGTTACAGAAAAAAAACCGTTTTTTTTTTTGGGGGGGGGGGGGGTAAATCACGATTTTAACTTGCTGTCATTGTTATTTTTTCCCAGCTACCCGTCATGTGCATTCATACCAAATTTCATGCTTTTCACAGAAAGTAACAATTCAATCCTCTAGCCGTCCAACTACAGGAGTCACCACGGACTTCAGCAAACTATTCTCTCCCTGGAAAGTTCTTACTGCATATACAGTTTTCTTGTCTTTCCGATCTTTCTTTCGTGGGTCGAAATAGGCATTTTCCCCACACAGCATACAGTGCTGCTTAAAATAAAATACAGGAAGTGCACGACGCAGCACAGGTACTGTCACAGACTTTTCAAAATGTCCAGGATGCGATGCACTTTTAATTTCCTCTCTCTGGTATATTCCCTGCGACAGTATTCGTATTCATCTAATCTAATACTTGAAACAGCTTCAAGATACTCTTTGAGACCATCTTTCCTCAGCAAACTTGGGTTTGTCAGTGTCTTTAAATCCTCTCTCAACCAACTCAGTAGCTTTGTTTTCAAGGTTGTTACAGCACAACAAGAACATATCTGCCATTGCATTGGACTTTGAATGGAGGCTGAGTATTTGGCTATCGGCCCTAGCAACACGCCACATTCATTCAACAATGCAATGCGGAGACACTAAGAATTATTATAACACTAGTTGCCTACTTTCTAAACAATACAGGGTAGAGTAATAGGGCTATGCGTAACTGGAAAATGAGAGGTATTTTGAAAACTATTGTTGCTACACCTTTAAGCAAAGACTAGTTTTATTATGGTACATACATGCTATAACTTCTACAACGGGATGAAAGGAGAAAATATTCGTTTTGGAGTCTATAATTAGCGATAAATACCGATTTTACACCTTTTTTCGTGTTTTTCTGTTAATTACTCCAAACGGATTGGATTTAAGTGATTTTCATATCAAAGTACATTTGTTCCTTGAAGTTTTATGATCATTTTGCCACCTCAAAATTTAAAATTGGGTGACTGGTTACTGAGATACAGGCATGCACGCGTATAGTGTGAATTTTTCCAAGATGGCGGCCATTTTCAAAGATGGCGGAGTTTCCCAGTGTCGGAAAACATGGGAGACCACCCTATGTTGTGGAGGGAGTTAATATTTATGACATATATGAAACTCAAAAGTCTTCTAATTTGTTCTGGGTTTAGGCTTTTTTTGGCCTATTTTGCCTGAACTAAAGGTTTCGCGGGCAGTCTTGAAGACAGTATCGTAGTAGGTCTCGTTGAATGTCAGAGCCAGTATAATAAATAATAAATAAATCATTTATACAGCAAAGAAACTGTATGGGACTGAGAAGGGAGCGCATCCTCCTCTTATACCCAGTCCGAAATTAAAGAAGCAGCTCACATGAATAAAAGGAACAATAAAAAGATGGAAAAAGAAATAAAAATGCAGGTTAAAACATCCTTAGTCAAATGTACAATCTTAAAAACACTTATTAATAAAAATAAAAAATAAAAATATAAAATAGTTGCAGATGCAATCGGCATGGCAAGGACTTGAGATTTGCTAACTGCTATCTTTATTAATAAAATCGAGTTGTCGCGTAGGATGGACGGCAACGAGACGGCCACAAGACGGCCGCCACAAGACGACCGCAAGTAATTGATAGAGCACATATCCGTTTTCATTGTCGGTCGCTCGCCCTTTTACTTGCTACCGTGGGAAGAATGAGCCCGCTCGCCCTCTTGCTGATTGTTGAAGCTTCGTTTGTTTAATCCTCCGTTACAATGTCTCCAATGCCTATTTATTTATTTCACGCGTATAAAGGCGTATTTATTTATTTCCGGTTTACAAAGGCGTATTTATTATTTCACATGCACAAAGGCGTATTCCACCCATTTTTGCAGGAAAAAATCATATGCAATGGAAGTGTATGGACTCCGGAACAAGAGATACGCTGAATGAGGGAGTGAAGCAAACGAAAAACACCGTTTGCTAGACAGGGTACGCAAAAACACATAGACGGGATACACGCATTCCGTAAAACACATGAGGAAGGAAATCGTCCCAGTGCTTTTAACGGTGCAACAAATACCTCCCGTGCATAGCACGGGCTTCCGCTAGTTCAACATAAAACTAAGAATTATGAATTACAAAAGTTAAAAAGTTTAAATGAAGACAATGGCTCGGCTTTAAAGGAAGGGTTGATGGAATTAGGTTTGGGGTCACGAATGCCTTACCACCAAGGTTAGACCTACCAGGGACTCAATGGCCCCCGATGGCATCGCCAAACGTGAGGGACAAGTGAAGGGAAATGCCGTTAGGTATCATTGTCAATATTTCTTAATATATTATAATAAAATAATGCATCGCAAAGCTTGGCGAAGCCAATTGTCAATCCTGATGTATAAAAAACAATAATAAAAATTCACCACCGCCAAAGCGGTCAGCACAGAAGGGTTGCGAGCCGGTTAAACCATACCAATCATTAAGTAGCGAGAAGTTACGTCGGTCTTTTAAGGAAACGATCAAGGTTCTCAGTTAGCAATTCGCGCCTGAAGCCCACTTCAGAGTCATTACATACTGTACTAGTACGCAGTGCATTCCAGATTGGAACAATGCGAACTGAAAAAAAATTTTGTCTGCAGTCAAGTCGTGCACTACCTACTGCCAACTTCCAGGGATGTCCACGCGTAAAATGTAAACAAGGGGCCAAATCGAAAAAAGGAAGATCAACTGTGGTCAGATTTCGCAAGATCTTATATGTTAGAATTAAATCGTAGCGTAAGCGTCTAAGTTCAAGGAGCTCTAGTCCCGCTCGAGTCAGGCGTTCGATGTGATTTACCTTGCGTAGCCCAGGAAGGCTCTTAGTAAACCTCCTCTGCACAGACTCAATCAAATCGATGTCTCTGGAGAGGTACGGCGACCAAACAGGCGTAGCGTATTCCAGGAGCGGGCGGACAAAGACCTTGTATGCCCAAGTCTTAGTGTGGAAATTTCCTGAGGTGAATCACCTATTGATCATGGCAAGCCGTCGAAAGGCCGCAGTTGAAACCTTGGAACAGTGCAGGGAAGACTTAAGGTCTCGGGTAAACCATATACCCAGATCTCGAATTTCATCGACGAAGGGAAGTGCACCACCATTTAAAAGGTAATTAAAATCAGAGTTCCCACTTCCGTATCTAATTGATTAGCATTTTGAGACAGAAAGTGGCAACTGCCATATTGCAGACCAGTAGGTAACATTAGAAACTTCCTCCTGAAGTGGGGACGAGGGACCAAGTGAGAAAATCTCCGTTCCGATTTTAAAGTCATCTGCGAATTTTGCACCATACGGTGACGAAGTGGTCACACAGAGATCATTCACATAGATTAGGAAAAGTAAAGGGCCCAGGACCGAGCCCTGTGGGACTCCGCTCGGCACATATACCCCTTTTGATACTGTATGTTCGATTTTAACCTGCTGAGATCGATTACTTAGAAAGGCGGACAACCAATTTAAAAGACGACCAGCAATGCCACATCCGTACAGTTTAGCGAAAAGCTTGCGGTGGACAACGGATTCAAAAGCTTTCTTGAAATCGAAATATATTACATCACTCTTAGCACCTATATCCAGTGCATCAGTCCATCGATCAAGCATACTTAGGAGCTGGTGTGTAGCTGATCGGCCTGGTAGAAACCCAAATTGGTCTGGTTTTATAATAGATGTCTCTGTTAAGTAAGGCATTAAAGTATCTCTAATAATAGCTTCCATAATCTTACACACCACGCATGTAAGTGCGATAGGTCTGTAGTTTTCTGGGTTTGATGGTGAACCTTTCTTAAAGACTGGTATAACAATAGCCGTTTTCCACTGTTCAGGAAGTAGTCCTTGATCAAAGGATAAGGTAAAGATTTTAGCTAAGGGATAACTTATTTCGGCTGCTATTTGTTTAAGTAGGAATGCTGAAAGGCCATCAGGACCGCGTGAAGTACTAGGTTTCAGTTTTGTTATTGCTGAGAGAACAACTGACTGTGTAAAAAGCACTTTCTCACAACTGTTCTGCATATATTGATTCTGTGGTAATGGTAGATTTTGGTTACCATCATCACAAATGCTATTTGATGCAAAGATACTACTTAGTAACTTAGCCTTTTCCAGGTTATCAACCAAGAAGCCGCTTGGGCCATTAAAAGGTGGTAAGGATCGGACAGACTGGGTTTTTTTACGATAGAATTTGAAGAGGGATGAAGTGTTTCCTCTCATGATGACATGTTCTTCCCCCTTCCTGTGCCACTCCTCAACAGAGTCTGAATAATTTCTTCTAATAATGTTGTATTCCATATGGGCCTCTTCACTATGGTTAAGTTTAAATTGTTTCCAAAGTTTAAGTTTTCTATTTCTTAACTTAATCAAAAATTGGGGAAGAGTGTGATTTTGAGTTCGGGGCTTTTCCGCAGGTGTTCTACAGAACCTTAAATGGTTATTTATGATCTTTAAAAAACAACTCCAGATACTGCAAATATTTTGATTACCTGTAAAAATAAGATCATCCCACTCCACCGTTCGCAGTGAAGCCCTAAGTCCCAGGTAATCTATTGTAGTATGTCTGTTTGAAAGACCCTGGCTTCGATAACAATGGAAGACAATGGTTTTTGTAGGCAGTAAATCATTATCCTTTTTCTCACTACTTAATCAGCAGCAGATTTAGGTGGGTGCACCGGGTGCAACCTCATCCCCCCTTCAGTGGGAACAAAAAAAAGCCATTCTCGGAAAAAAATTGCTTAAAGCATTGCTTAAATCAAAACGTTCCGATTGATGTAAACAACATAATACACAATTTCACTAGAAAAGGCAGCCGTAGTTTGGATTTTGCATTGTAAGGCTGCAAAGAGAGTCTACACTAAACTACCATTTAAATAAATCAGGTTTCTGAAATTCCTAGGTCCAGTGAATGTAATCAGTATTATTATCAACTAGTATACCAACATAATTCAACCTATTGCTGCTGTATGAGAAACCAATTGGGGAGTCAGAGCGATTTGTCCATGCACCACACCACAATACTCTGGTTTTCTGTTCATTAATAGAGGCACCAGAAGCCCTCCCTTATTCAACCATAGATTACTGCAAAACATCCCCATGGGCTCTCCGAATAAGCACTAGCAGTAACGTAACCACCACTGAATTTATTGAGCAGAAAATACGTAGGGGCCAACATAAGAATGGAGCATGAGGAGAAAAAGTTTCAGTCCAATGTCATATAGAACCTCAGAAAGTCGCCAACCCACTAAAGTCTTTGACTAAATGACTGACAGACTGGCAGCTTTAGTTTCTGACTCGCAGGAGCTACGTAACGTCAAAGATGATCTGAGGCTGACATATACACTACTGAACAACTTAATACATGAACTATCAGCTCTGGCTGTTTTTCAAACTCTGTGAAGAAACCAAACGAGGGGCTATCCCTTCAAGCTAGTACACTTGAGCCGAGTTCCACTAACACGATTTCCCAAAAGCTGAGTTTTTCCACTAACTGTAGGAAGTGTTTCGTTTCGTTGCGCATGGTGAAGATGTGGAATTTGCTGCCATGCGAGGTGTAGTGGACCCTTCCTTGACAAACATATATGTATTGTATACACACACATATATATATATGTCAATGTGTATGTAATCGTGAGGAATCCTTTCTGGAAAGGAACAGGATGCCAAAATACCTGAATACAACAGCCTAGTCATGCTAATTGGACTGTCCTGGTACGTAGCCTATTGCGTGGTGTTCCCTCCAGCAGAGCAACGACTATTACACAACTTAATGTAAGCACAGGAATGGACATGTTTATTAGATTAAATTGGCTTTTATAACAAATGTCATGTGATACTAGATAAGGTGTCTCATCTATGGTGATCAGTGCAGTTCAGTATACATTAGTTCAGTACGGCACTCCTATTAGTATGTTAGTCTGGGTTGGGTTAACAACTGGGAAACAAGGATTGCTAATTAATGTGGTACCACAAGCGATGACACCACACTAACAACAGAGAAATAAAAAAACTGAAAAAAAATTTCTGACTACCTGAAACAAAAAGAATCAATTAATCAAGTCGATGTTTTGCCATGAAAATTAAAAAAAACATATAGGGTTAAAACCATTGGAAGGCCCATTTATTTGAGCACACTGAAATGTTAAGCATGGTATCAAATGCTTCCCTTTAATCTAAACTCACTAAAGCCAGTGGAAGATCACATTCGTTAAAGCATGACGTTAAAGCATGACGTTAAAGGGATATACCTCCCAGCGCCATTTTTCTCGATCCTCCACATCAAGTACGGGCCCCAAAGGTCTATTTACTTACTGTTAGTCTTTCCCTTGCTAAAAATCCGTTTTAAAATGTGGCGTCTAGGAGATTTTCTGTTGAATATTACTAACTTTATTTACGTTCGTCCCGAACATATATGATGCATCGCACGCCTACAATGACCTTGAAGTTTTATCTGTGTGTGCGTAGTACTAATTTTAATCGTTAGCTAGTAATTACTATGAGATTAAAAATCTAAAAGGCTAATGTAGTGAAATTAAAATTAATTATTCTAATAGATCGCTGAAGAAAAATTATAACACTAGTCTAGAAAATTATAAATCGTGATTTTAAAATACAAGAATTTCGGTTTTTGACGACACCAATCAATGCGTTCACACTGGCTGGACTATTAGGCCCCAATGCCAACTGAAACAGTAGCTACGGTTTACACTGTGAGGTACGAAGCTACCATCTCAGTTGACCTTAGCTGTGGTAAATACGCAGATGTGATCGTTGCGTGGGTGTTATACGGCAGGCGGAAGGTTATAAGGCAGGTCGGATGTTGCTTTAACAAGAAGATAGATACATCTACCTGGAATACAGTAGGACTGATTGGATTAAAAAAGACTTGAAAAACAGACTGGATGCATGCATGCGTGTGTGTGCTTGCCGGGAATTGGCCATAAACAACTAAACATCTGATATGAAACTCAAGTAAACACACACCAAAACATATTACATCAGAGAATCAATGTGGTAATAAAAAAGTTGTTTATGTGTTTGTATGCGTAAGTATGGAGGTTTGTATAAAATACTCCTTTGGAATTGGAGGTTACGTTATAGTTTGTTTCGTTTGAGTGAATTCTAATCTTTTTTAGTGGTATGCCTTCAGAGGTGCGCATTTCAATGGGTTAAGAGCACTAATAATTTTTTTAAATGGCTAAGTCATTATTTGTTTAATTAATTATAAATCCAGCCAACGTGATTTACCGAGAATGACGACTTATTTTGAATTTCAATTTCTGCTTTCTTTTTACTTTATTAAACAGGTTGCAATTGTCCGAAAGACTGACCCGGAAAATCCAGTGTGTTCTGGAGTCTTACTGAATAAAAGATGGGCTGTTAGTGTTTGGTATTGCCTAAACACGTAAGCACAATATTTAGTGATACATATTTTAAAATCTTTATTTTTTTGGTCGGAAAGGCCGACAGCAGCCTTTACGGTTTTTGTTCAATAAGTGCAATAAAGAAAGCTGTTAAGTTTTTTTATTGGGATGAACAGGTCAGCTAAATTATGCATTGTACATTTCATTTTGCCCAGATGATGTGTATTGTATAATCCATTTCATAGCCAAAATGAAACTTTATGATTATAATAATTAGCCTTCGTTTTATAGATAAACATGGTGCTTAGTTTACCATTTGCAAAATTAACAATATGACCCACAGAAAAATTACTGTGGTGTTAGACATATTTCAGAATTCGACAATAAGCCTACGTTTGGTCTGTGCATTACTTTAGCCGAGATTGTGGCACATTAGGTTTAAAAAATATCTGGATGGTTATGTAGCACTTATTGTAAAAAGAAAATGAATGTTTCTTACAAAGGGCAGATACAGAAAACTGGCTTGATGGCCGATTTTCTAGATTTTTGCAGGGACCTTGGATTATACGTATCTTTGATAGGGTCGGCCAAATACTTCAAGTGTGTCTGACGTTTCTGCATCTCATTGACTTTTGATTTTGCTGATGAATCGATACAAAATTGGACTAAAATACAAACGAGTACTCATAATCAAATGAAAGCTGGACCACTCCAAATGTTTAAATTGTTTTAAAGTTCATTAACCTACCAGTCTAATCAACAATGCAACTGAAAATCGCAACGTTTGTTATCAGACGGAGAGCACCGTCACAAGCAATCATCGTAAAAGCTCGCCATTGTTTTGGTTTCGACGCAACGACTTCAGCAACTCTCGTCTTGGGTAATCTGGTAAGAATTTGTCGTTTTGTTTTAATAATATGTATTTTAACGTTCAGTAAAAATTGAGCGATCAGAAATTTCATTAATTATTCATTAATTTCGTTAAAAACTACTCGCTAGTTGAAACAAACCTTTTTGTTGGTTTTGAAAAACCAAGCGTCGTCTGCTTCGAGGATTAGTTCGGGAGCAAAAACGTCATCACCTGTGTACTGTCTGGCTGTAGCCTGCACTATCTAGTCTATTGTAATTACTAGTCATGTGACTCATTATGTTTTAACTAGCCAATCACCTGTCTTAGTCTTGTGAACCAATCACCTGTACTCATTTGGTATGCATCCCAGCATGCATGCCAACCAAAGGTATTAAATAGGCCTGCATCTGTCCTTGGGAGCTGCTGCTCACTTAATCCACAAATTGATAATGTGTCCTTACTGGATAGACACACAAACATTACACTGGTGACGAGGGAGGGATTTACCGTTAGGTTTAAAATGTTAACTTAATAAGAATAGCAAAAGCTATTAGTAATAATGAAAGCCCGTGCTGGAAATGGGTTCTGTTGTGAGCTCAAACTTAAAGTAAATGCTGCTCACCTCTCCTGAAAAAGAGCTGCTGCGAGTTTATGTATTGGCCCCTGGAGCAGCTGGGGTTGCAGTTCCTTGTAGTGGCAAGATGTCCAGATTCCTTCATTAAACCAAGGACTGCAGCTTTGGTGATTTGGACTGCCCGGCGTGAAATCAGGTCAGGAGTAGATTTTCCATTTATCCAGGACAGGCTATCGTTGGCACCGGCACAAGGTAGAGTGCAACACAGAGGAGGAGCCGGTCTGGTGAAATTAGCAGTGCTAAGGTTTAAGTTTGCTATTTGAGTAGCCTGTGGTTAAACGTTAAATAGTGTTTAATAATAACGTTACTGAAAATTTATGTTTAAATGCAGGTGCTATGTTTAAATTCTGTTAAATTTAGCTTAAATGCTGTTAGCAATGTTCAAGCAATTTATTGGAAACGTTAAAAACGTTAAAATTATTTGTGAAAGGTTGAGTTTAAAACCTGTAAATGAGTGTAAACTAGCTTAAGTCATAAAAGCTAAAGTCGAAAATTATAAATAACGTTAGTGCTTTTGCGAGTTTGCAAATGCAGAGTAAAAAGTGGTGCCTACTAAAATTGAACATATTAAAACCAGTAAAATGTTAGCCATCAAGTGGTAGTGACATTTTTTCTATTAAGCATAGTAGCGCATGCTGAACAAATTTGTATTACTGGGCTTAGCTGTCCAGTCGAAATGTGATCTATGTATCATTTTAAAGCTTGTATACTGTGCCTTATCAAATAGGGGGGTTGCAAGGCAAATTTTAGAGCTGGGCAAATTACTTTTGTGAGAGTGTTCCAGTCTGTGTGAGTACTAGGCGTTGATGCTGGTAGTGGAACCAGTTTGGTTGTGAAAATATGGTTCAAAGTAGGAAATTTATTAATTATTGCTGCCGACGATAATTAAAAGTGACTTAACTGGTCACGCATGGGTCAAATTAAGTGAAGCAGTATTTTGTAAGAGAACAAGCAAGAGTTGCAATTTATGTCAAAATTAAATTCGTTAAATTTAAAAGGGCTAGTGTAAGCTTAAGTAGGGAGAGATCGTTTGAATGTCAATTCGGTAACCTAATTTAACTAGTTTGAATAGTCCTTCTTCTTGTTATTTGGTGCAACGAAGGCCTATTCAGTTTGGAATTTAAGGATTTGTAAAGTGTTTCTTAAGCACTTGATTTTTTTCTCAAAGTTTAAGTAATTAGCTACGCTGGCTGTCGTTATTCCTTCAATTGAATTAACGGCTCCAGCCATGCCACCTGGAATTCAAAGTCGGAAGTTAGAGGAATTCGGTTCAGGTAGTGAGACATGGCTCGTTTTGAACGAGTCTAATTGTAATTCTCTGCTTTTGATATTCCTGACGACAAAAAAGTAGCATTGCTGTTAACGAGCATTGGGGCTAAAACATCGGTTTGTTGCGTAATCTGTGTGCTCCTGTAGCTTCAGCAACTAAGACATTAGTTCAAATTGCCATTCTATTAATAGGTAACTTGTGTCCAAAACCAAACTATCTATGTGAACGAGTTGAGTTTCAAAGGAAGGAGCAGAGTGCAAACGAGTCAATAGCAGACTATATTATGGAGTTGCAAAGGTTAACCTTCTACTGTAATTATGGTCCTGCTGATGGGACCAAGTTGGAAACAATGCTAAGAGGTAGATTTGTAGCAGGGTTAAGGAACTCTGATACACTGAAGTCTTTGCTGGCATTGGATCCGGCTACGGTCACATTTGAGTCGGCTTGCAGTTTTACCTTTTCTCAGGAACTGGCGGAGAGGAATCTTATTCATGTTCAGGACTCTGCCACTCATTCAGTGCAATTTAAACGTTCTAATAGTAGTAATTTTAAGAAGTCTAACAATGATAATTTGTGCTATTATTGCGGCAAACCTTCACACGTGAAAGCTGTCTTCAGGTTTATGAAACACAAGTGTTCCTCCTGTGGGAATGTTGGGCATCTAAGTCGAGTGTGCTGGTCTAGCAAGCCAGCACCGACGTCCTCTTATCATAAACCGAAAACGTTAAAGACAGCGATCATAAATATTCTAGTAGAATATCACATATTGTCGAGGAATCATCGAATTGTGATTGACAGCACTGAGTGTTGTTCAGAAGAGGAGAGCCCTGACTCTGAGGAGATTAACTCTGTTTCTACAAGCCGACCAAGCAAAATGTGGATGATTCATGTGAAATTAAATGGCCATGAGTTTCCACTTCAGATTGACTCGGATGCGGATTCAACTCACATTCCAGTCAATTGGTACAGCAAATATTTTAGTAATGTCAAGTTACATCCAAATCGAATTAAGAGCTGGTGGTAGTTCTGTTTACAAGCCTTTGGGCATTGTTGAGCTGAACGTGACTCTAAATGACAAACTGAAGTATTACCAGCTATAGTAAGCCCTGATAGCTTTCCACCATTGTTTGGCAAAGCTGGATGCGTAGATTGAAGCTTGTCCTAAATCAATTTTATGCTGAGCCAGTTCATGAGATAGAAATATTAGATTTCACAGAAGATGTTTATTTTGCTCGGACGAGGAAGTATTTAAAAGATTTACTAAGCTCTTTTCACCAGGTTTATGAAAATCTTAAGGATTTTAAGGCAAAGATAAAGTTGAAAACTGATGCATTTCCAAAAATGCTGCAAAGCTAGGCCGGTACCCTTGGCTGTCAGGGGGTAGGTCGAAGCTGAATCGACAACTGTGAACTGCAAACCTATGAACTGCAGTGCCTGGGTGACTCCTGTGATTTTGGTGTTGAAGCCTAATGGAGATGTCCGGATCGTAGGAGAATACTTGGGCACAGTAAATCCTCAGATGGATATAGAATATCATCCTGTCCCAAAAGCTGAAGATTTATTTTCGAAACTAGCTGGGTGTGATACCTTTTTGAATTATTAATATTTCGGATGCTTTCCTGCAAGTTGAGCTTGACGAGGATTTAATGGCCCCGTTGACTATAAACACTAGCAAAGGCCTATTTCAGTATCAAAAACTGCATTTTGGACTGGCAAGTGCCCCTGGCATTTTCTAAAAGCGTATGGAATATGTCCTTAGGGAAATACCTAAGGCTGCCCCGTTTTTCAACGATATTCTAGCTGCTGGGAAGGGCCAGGACCACAATGAGAACTTATTCAAAGTATTAGAAGCCTTGCAGAAAAACTGTTTGAAACTCAAGAATAATAAATGTTTACTTCCCACGGACAAGATAAAATTTCTGGGAATCCAAATTGACAAATATGGAGTTTCTAATCTACGTAACGTTCTGGATGCTATTAAACTTACACCGGAGCCTACAAACATTCAAGAATTAAAGTCCTTCTTGTGCTTTAGTAACCAGTGTGGTAAGTTTGTTTCACATTTGGCGACCATACTGGCTCCATTAAATATATTACTGTCTCCAAAGAAAGTCTGGAAATGGAAAGTGCTCAGATCCAGTCCAGAAGGTTAAGGTTATTTTTCTAAATTCTAAAGTGCTTGCCCACTATGATCCTAAACTGCCTATTAAGCTAATTTGTGATGCTAGTTCTGTAGGGGTCAGAGTACAGGTAGTTCATACTTATCCAAATGGCGGAGATAGGCCTGTTGCTTTCGTCTCTAGGGCACTGTCAAAAGCAGAACTTAACTATGTCCAATTCAACAGAGGCATTATCGATAGCGTTTGGGATCAAATATTTCCACCAGTATTTGTTTGGGAGGTGAGGAGAACGGCAACGTCAGCAAAAGCTTTTCCTTGAGGGACAGTCATGGATATGTGAACTAAGGGGTCGATGAAAGGTGAAATGAGGATCGGACGACCATGAATCTTTTGTTAAAAAAACCAAAGTGATGATGAAACGAAAGGTGAAGCAAACCATTGATGCGTTGGACTTGTGATCAGGTGAGGAATTCAAGTCGAATGGAGGTTTGATTACCAAGTGCTGTTCAGTAATGTAGGAAAAGGAACCGTGGCCCATCTTGTTGTTGATGAAAAGCAGGGAGCAATGACTCTTGAAAAAAGGCTTGACTTGAAGATGTGGCTGTTACCAGTCAAGGAAGTCAAACTCTGTCCATGAGCACGTGAACTTGGCCTATCAAGAGAAATGTAGCTGCAGGAGTCGTGATTGGTGCCGGTGATGAGCTGCATCAGTGGTAAGAAGAAAAGGACGAAAGGTTTGTCTGCCTTAAAAGGTGGAGGTGAAGGACGGTGTGCTTGTTGCTGGGAGCAAAAAGGTACGTTTGGCTCTATCCATGAGCATGAGAGCTCGGTCTATCGGGAGGGTTTGACCAGTGAGCGCCGTAGAGGGTGCTGGCAGGAAGCATGGGATGAAAGGTCTCGAAGAGCTTCAGTCAAAGGCCATGAGCGCATGTGCTGCGTGCCAGCTTTCTGTGACCTGACTTGTAGCTGCAGCTTGAAGTCAGCTTCTTAGGTAAATGAAAGGTCAGCATGGAAATCGTGAGGATTCGGGGTGGAGTTCACGGCCTGGCCACACGAAACAGGACTCGTGGTGGATGGTTTCACAGCAGTGCCGATGGAAGCCAGTGGAAGGAAGGATGTAAGGCACAGTGATCAGAGATCGGGCAGACGCGAAAGGATGATCCTTGAAGAAGAAACAGAGCCATTCGGGGACATTGAAAATGAACGCATGGTGTGACGGAGAAGCATCGGTCTTGCGATGTGGCTTATCAATCGTCGAAAGGTTTTGATGACCATGTTCTTTCAAGTCATTTCGTGAAAAGCTGACTTGTCAGCACAGTAAGTAGGACGTTTCCAAGGACGATTCTGCAAAAGTTTAGCTTGTTGCTAATTAATTCCTTTTTCAACCCTATTTTGACTGGCCTATTATTTTAGTTTAGATTCCTTTCCCAATTTCATTCACCGCATCTCACAAAACACTTTCATCCATCGGTTATTTTTTGAAATTATACAAATGGCAGCTTGGACTCGTCACAAGTGTGACGTTTACATTGATGCAATATTTCATCTTGACTTTTTCATTTCCATGGTACTTTGTTTTAAATTTTTTCTAAACTTAGACCTACATTTTGATAAAGCCACCGTTTCCCTAAAGCAATTATTATTTGTCTTTGCTGAATTTTGGATAAAATTTCAACCATTTCGTTGCTATGTCCTCATGGCTGGCTAAAGTAGATTTATTCCAAAGCCTTAGTCACTTAATCAAGTCATCAAGATCATTGCAATATTTATCAGAACCAGAACCCACAAGGGTGAAAGAACTTTCCAAATTTCAACCAATCAAAGTAGTGATATCAGAACAAAAATGGCTGCCTCCAAGTTGCTACATTAGTTGCCAAGCTAATCCCACCTAGTATCACATGTATGCCGAAGCTGTGGTTAGACGAAAGGTGGCAGCTGGACATAGATCCATGGTGTTGTGAATGGCATCTGTGAGTTTTCTTGTAGCAGGAGAAAAAAGCTAGGGTGCGGTGGAAGAATCTTGTCTGTTTCAGACGAAAGACGGACGGTCACTGTTGATGAGTGGTTTCTGAAGTAGTCGCTTGGTGAGAACGACAGCAATGAAAACTTCTCCAGAGATGACGGTGTTGGATGGAGAACCTGTGACCTTCGTAGCAGTGAGAAAACATTCGGCCAGGCCTGCATTGCTAGTTGTGATGATGAGTTGAAGACAGAGAAGGTCTTGCTTAGAGTTGTTGACTTTGCTGTTAGAGATGGTCTTGTGAGTTGATGTTGACTTTGGTTTAAGCCTTTCTTGGTGGAACGAAAGGGGAGATGTGATGCAGTCATACTGACGAGATGAGCTCGTCTTGCTTGTTGTTGTCATGCTTTAAGCCTTTCATGATGAAATGAAAGGGAGATCTACGATGGCCCTGATGACGGGAAAAGGTTGCATGAGGGTTTAGCGTGTTTTTTGATGACATTGTGGCGAACCTTTCTTGAAAAGAAGAAAAGGTGAATCCAAAGAGGCTTTGATCATCACAAAGGCCACGTGAGGGACTGTCTAGTCTTCGTTGGCTTAAGTTGACGCTGATGGATGAAAGAGAGATCTAAGGCACCCATGAAAAGGGTAGACGTCAGAGGCCATGAGGGTGTAGCTTGTGTTCGTAGCTCGTGAAGCACTAAGAAATGAGGATCCCAGGTGGCAATGATAAGGGGTGGAGGTCGCAGCAGGATCTTCTTTTTTTTTGTTGGCTCAATCCTAAGTCTTTCGTGATGGAACGAAAGGTAGATCCAAGGCGACAATGAGGAAGGATAGCGGTTGCATGAGGGACTTTCTTGTTTTCGTTGGCTTTACCAATGAAAGGAGTGCAATTCAGACAGACGAAAGGAACAAACATGGTCGAAGGTTCAGACGGCCGGGGAACAGGTAAAACGTCAACAACAACATCAGGGTAAGTAGTTGATGGGATGGATACAGGGGACAGGTGACACGGTTGACGTATTAACCATGTTGCTGTTGATAGCTGATGGGAGTGTGGATGAACGGCACGGTATGCTAGGAATCGGCAGAGGCGAGTAGTAGATGCTTGGTGAAGAAGCAGAACCACGTGAGAACACAGGGAGAGATGATCGCTTGGTTTAAGCACGGTGAGAAAGATGCTCTGTTGTCGAAGATCCGGATGAAAGAGGTGACGACAGGCCAACGACAACATCAGGGTAAGCAGGCAATGGGCCGGCCAGTGGATAGGTCTTCTGGGAGGAAGCTTCGTTTGGGGTGCCATAGGATCTTCCCATTGCTGCCTGGAGGTCTTGATGAAAGGGCTTCAAACAAAGATTTTCGAATGAAAGAGGATGCAGGAAAAACAGGATGCACATAGAGTGGTTGCTAGAGAAAACAGCTGGAAACCTTTTGTACCTCGGTGCTTTTATAAGCAGGATACGCACGTACTTGGGTTACCGAGCTAGTGGCTACACACTAACTGAAAACTTCTAGACAGCATTACGAGAATGAAATGCTAAATTTACAGGTAATGGAACAGGTAATGGAAATTTCTGAATGCTGCAATAAATCATATATTATTATTATTATTATATTTACATTGACTTTTGGACTTACATGTCAGACTGCTTGAGCGGGGAATCGAACCCATGACTTTTGTATGGTTATGGGTATGTATATGTTAAGTGCTGCATATGAACACTTCCTTTTAAAAAGGCCATGTCAGTATGGCTCAGTGGTAGGATCTCTGCATTTGGTTTCAAAGATTGTCGGTTTTATTCACCAATGAGGCTGTCTGACATTTAAGACCAAAAGGCAACATAAATAGGTTTGTATCTGTATTTATTCTATAGTATTTGTTGGATGTTACAATAATTTTTGGTGCAGTAATTTTCGGCCAAATATCTACAATTACAGAATATATACCACTTAAACCAAAGGTTTTAGTTCTTTAATTATTCCTAAGTGGGAAATTTTCAGCGAAAGCAGCCTTTTAGGAATAACTTGAAACATCTGCGTTTTCAGCCATTTCATCGCGGACACTATTATTACAGTACAAAGACAATTCCTGACCAAACCGTTGCACTTAGCAAATTTTATATAGGGATAGAAAAGAATGGAAATAATTTTCTTTACATCATGTGTAGAGGCGATTTTCTTGTAGGAGCTACGATTTAGGAAAAAAAGAGGAAAATGTGTATCTTAGGAACAAACGGCGGCCATTTTCCCAAGATAGCAGACAATGCAATGGTCGGATTTCAGAGACTTTTAGTATGTTGTTTAGGACGTTACCAAGGACGATCCTGCAAAAGTTTAGCTTGTTGCTAATTAATTCCTTTTTCAACCCTATTTTGACTGGCCTATTATTTTAGTTTAGATTCCTTTCCAGACTTGATAAAGAAAGCCCATTTCGTTCACCGCACCTCACAAAACACTTTCATTCATCGGTTATTTTTTGAAATTATACTAAATTGCAGTTCGGACTCGTCACATGATGCAATATTTCATATTGATTTTTTCGTTTCCATGGTATTTTGTTTTAAATATTTTTAAACTTAAATCTACATTTTGATAAATCCACCCTTTTCCCTTAAGCAATTATTATTTGTCTTTGCTGAATTTTGGATAAAATTTTAACCATCTCGTTTCTATGTCGTCATGGCGGGCCAAAGTAGATTTATTCAAAAGCCTTAGTCTCATAAGTCATTAAGATCATTCCAATATTTATCAGAAACAGAACCCACAAGGGTGAAAGAACCTGCCAAGTTTTAGCCAATCAAAGTAGTGAACAAAAGCAGTCTTCGAAAAATAATACACCAAATCCAGCTGCTGACCCAACACCAAATGTGTCTACACTTTGCCTCCTAAGGAACAATGAGAAAACGCAGATGGAACAGGCATCAACTACATTTGAGGCAAAGTCATCTTCAGACAGGCTAATAAATGAAAGGCGTAAAAAATGGACAAGAAAAACCATCATCGTGGGTGACTCAAACACCAGGAACTTAAGATGGAGCATACACCCAGATTCTAAAACGATCACCTTCCCTGGATTACTTGCTAGCGACCTATCCTCCAAACTCCATACAATTACAAGTTACGGTGATCAAGTCAGTACCTTTATCATCTGTGCAGGATCAAACGACATCCAATCAGATTCCCCAAATCGGATTGATTCTCACATCACAGATTTTATTACCTCTTTAAAGGTTTCTTGCCCAATTCTGGTGTGACGGTGATTGGTCTTTTTCCCAGGCTTGGTCGGTCATATATCGACTTACACAGGAAAGTAGTGCACACAAACTCGTTGTTGCATAAATGTGTGTGCAACGTAATTTTAATTTTGTGTCTATTGACAAGGACATTTTTAGGGATTATACGTTGTTGGCTCGGGATTTTGTACACTTTACGAGCTGAGGCAAAGCAATCTTACAGGACGAAATTTTAGATATCCATCTTCCTCAGGAAAACTCCAACATTTAACTGGGGAAGTCCCCAACATTGAATTAACACTGCATTACAGAAATGACCCCGCTCGCATCTTGTTAAACGCACGCAGTATTGTTAAGAATCTTGGTAATTTTAAGAATTTGCTTCGTCTAGGGTGTTATGATTTTATCTTTGTGGTGGAGTCTTGGCTACATCAAGGAGTAACTGATAGCATGATCTCAGATTAAAAAACCTATGAGGTCATTAGAAGAGATCGTGGGAGTAGAGGAGGAGGTTTGCTGGTTCTCCATCGTCCTGAATACCTTGTTGTTGTCAAAATGGTTTCACCTGTGTCTGAGGGTTTGGCAATTGGTGTTTTAAGTCTTAGGGTAACTTTTATTTTATGCTACCTGCCAGACAGCCGGGATGAGGATCTTATGCTTGCAACATGCAATTTTATCACGGGTGCAATGAGCCAAGGGCATTCCAACATCATATTAGGCGACTTCGATTGGGAGAGAAATTCTGCTGGAGATAGTCATCACCGCCTGTTTCTGGATGAGACTGCTTTGCTCGGTCTCACACAACATGTGGAGGAGCCAACTAGGGGAGAAGACATTTTGGACTTGATCATCACACAGGAAGACCTTGTCGTTTTTAATGTTACAGTGGGCGACCACTTTGGTAACAGTGACCACTGTACCGTTTCGTTTAAGGTAAACAGAGCTTTTCTTGCCCAAGATCAACAGGTTTCTAGCATTGAACCTCACCGGCCAGGAAAAATAAATTATTCTAGGCTCAGAGACTCGCTGTCAAATATTAACTGGGAGAACCTGGTTTTCCTTCAGCACAAAAATGTGGAGCAAGTATGGGAGTGTTTCCACACGCTTCTCAAAAGCCACATAGACACTTGCAGGGAGAAACCAACGCACCAGTACTCTAGAAATGGGCAACCCAAATATATTGTCAAATTGAAAATTCGTAAATTAAAACTTTGGAAAGCTTATAAAGTAAATCCAAACAGTGATAATCTTGCAATCTACAACTCCACTCGCAAGCTGTACTCCAGCACTGTAGAAGCATGGCATCGTTCTGCAGAGAACCAAATACTTCGTTCGGGGGATAAAAATGCTCTTTTCAAGTTCTATAGGCGTAAAGTAAAAACTTCAAGGTCAATCCCACCCTTCAAACTTGATGACACCTATCAAACTGATAAACAAGATAAAGCCAACACACTTAGTGAAATCTTTGCATCAAATTCTGTCATAGATGATGGAAAACAATGCACCTTCTTTCCTCCACATGATACCCAATGCGAGGAATGCGAGGAATACTTCTCAGAAAGTATTGTTTCTCGTGCTATAATGCTTTGAAAACAAGTTTCTCACGTAGTTCTGATGGACTTTCGGCCTTTTTATTGAAACAGATTTGTTGTGAAATTAGTTACCCACTTTCTAAACTTTTTACTTGCTCTTTTGAACAAGAGATACTTACTTCGTTCTGGAGCACTGCGTTGGTGGTTCTCGTTTTTAAGAAAGGTTCCTCCTCTGACCTTTTAAACTACCGACCTGTATTTCCCTTACTGTTGTGATTTGTAGAGTGATGGAGTCAATTTTAAGAGATACAATTATAAATTTTCTTGAGCAAACTTCAATTATTATGGAGACCAGTTTTGTTTCCTCCCTGGCAGGTCTGCATCCCACCAATTATTATTGGTACTTGACCACTGGACATCCGCTTCCGACGTAGGAGCACCCTGCAATACGATATATTTTGACTTTAAGAAAGCTTTTGAAATGGTTATCCATCGCAAACTTCTGTTCAAAATAAGTATCTATGGTATCAGAGGCAAACTTTGGTCTTGGCTCAAAGCTTTTCTCCAAAATCGCATTCAACAGGTGGTAGTTGTAAATGTTCGCTCATCGGTGGTTAAAACCATATGTGGCGTCCCACAGGGATCAGTGCTCGTTCCACTTCTATTTGTTCTTTACATTAATGATCTAAATCTTACAAATGGAAATACTTTCGGCTACAAGTTCGCCGACGATATTAGGATTGGTGCAGAAAACCTGTTCCTCGGTCCATCTGTAGCATTGGCAAATGAAATTTTGTATGTTAAAACATGGTCTGATACCTGGCAATTACCACTTTCAGTTAATAAATGTCTCTCGGTCCACACTGGAAATTTAAACGGTTGTTATAACTACTCCATTAATAATATTAATCTCCCATCTGTTAAAGAAGCCAGGGATTTGGGCGTTTGGTTCACTAATGATTTGAAATTGTCTCTATATTGCCAGAAGATCTGTGCACTGGCATTCAAGCGCTTGGCCATTATTAATAAATGCTTTATTTTGGGGAGTTTATTAAACAAAATTTGGTCATTTAAGGTATTTGTGCGCCCTATTCTGGAGTACGCATCACCTGTGTGGTCACCTTATCTGGCAAAGGATATTGACTTGATTGAATCTGTACAACGTAAATTCACCAAAAAACTTCCTGGGCTGCATGATTTACACTATCAGGATAGACTTTCCAGGTGCGGCTTAGACTTACTGGAACTACGTAGGATCAGGTCCGATTTGATTTTAACTTATAAGATATTGCATGGTATTAATCCTGTTGATCTTCCATTCTTTGACGTCGTGCCGGAGGACCCATTTCACTAGGGGGCACCAATGGAAACTCGTTATTCAGGGTTCCATTACGGACTGTAGAAAGAATTTTTTTTCACTACGCATTGCCAAAATTTGGAATGCCCTGAGCTCAGAAACCATGTGTGCAAACACCTTATCGGGTTTTTGCAGATTGCTCCTTAAGGAGCCTCTAAATGTGTTCCTTAAGCGACCATTATAGTATTTTAACTTTTTCTTGGATGCCTTCTGTATTATTATTATTATTTTAATTTTTAGTATCTTTACTAATATTGATAATTGGTTTTGGCCAAGCTTTACACTACGATTTACATTTATTATATTTTATTATTTTAAGAAACATTGACAATGATACCCAGCTTTTCTCCTCACTTGTCCCTCACGTTTGGTGATACCATCGGGGACCATTGTGTCCGTGGTAGGTCTAACCTTGGTGGTAAGGCATTCGTGACCCCAACCCAATACCATCTACCCTTCCCATGCAGTCGAGCCATCATCATCGTTTAAAAGTAAACTCTTAAACTTTTGCAATTTAAACATTTTTAGTTTTTAACATTGGATGGCAGTTATTGACCACCAGGTCCTTGCCATTCCGGTTGCATTTGCAACGAACCTACATTATTATTATTATTATAGTGATATCAGAACAAAAATGGCTGCCACCAAGTTGCTACATTAGTTGCCAAGCTAATCCCACCGAGTATCAGATCAAGGGTTAAATGAAAAACCTGACATTTGCTACAACCCGTAGCAATGATCAAGGTTTTCATTTAACGTCTGAAGTAATAGTAGTTTTGATTAGCTCGGAAACTAAAGTAGCAGTTTGGTAGCAGTCATTTTTGGCCTGATATCACTACTTTGATTGGCTCAAAACTTGGTGGGTTCTTTCACCCTTGTGAGTTTTGTTTCTGATCTCACGTCTTTTGTAGTTTTTTTGGTTACATCTAATTTTTACCAGTGCCCACTGTGGTTTAATCATTTTTTTCGAATTTGATCTGATTTTTTATTTTAGTACTATGGAGCGGTAACTTTGACGGATATTTACCCATACAGTTCAAAGCCACAACCATCAACAATAAGTAGCGCGTATTCTCATATTTTATTTAAGTTCCAGCCCAAAGCTACACACTCCATTGGATCAACAATGTTCGTGTTGCCTATTATTTGTGGTAGTCACTTTGTGTTGTTACTCGTTAACTAATACAGAGAGGGCGCATACCAGAATGGCTGAGCTCTACTTAAGTGTAAAAAATAAATAAATAAAGAGTGATAATTATTTTGAGGTGGTGTTTTCCCAACATATATGAAATTACCATTACAAATGATTGCAATCATTTTAATCAATGCCTCCCTAAATGTCAAACCATACAAAGCACATACTGGAGTTAATAGTGTCTTGACTACCAAATTTCATTTGCATTTGTCGCATAAATTATTTTATATGAGCGGGATTAGTCAGTAGCCAGTATATAGTTGTTGTAGTAGTAGTCAGCTGAAATCAACGAACTTCCTTCACTTTTATCACATTGAAATAGTTTATTCACTTGATTCAAATACCATTATTGCTTGTCAGGGCACAAAGGATATCCATTTTCAACAATTTTTAAGCTGTTTTGCCACACATACATTCATCCTCACCATTGAGAATACTCTCAGCACTGGTTTCTGTTAAAGTACCAAAAGCTAATGGCCACCATGCAACTTGGCGGTGGACCACTAGCATGGTCTTTTAATAATCAACTTTGTTTGAATAACCTGATTTCTTAAGCTATCCTTTTTTCCTATTAAATTTCATGTCTTCGCAAATAGTAGCGATGATTGACCCCTACTTGGCACCAGTGTTTTACAAATGGAGGGGTTTTGATAAATGGCGTGAGTATTTTTGAACATTGCCACTTAAGATACTTTAACTTTCGGTGAATAGGAAGATTCTTTCAAATCTTTAAAAATTTGCAGACTTCAAGGCCCATGTCTCCCGGCGGTATATTTCTCCCCATCAACCACTATATCATTCCAATAAAAAGGATTTATTCCCGAGGGTCAGCTCACGGTTTTTGGTGTTACAGTGTAGACCAAATACTGGGTCAGTATCAAAGTCGAGCCAGCCTTCGTTACAAATTAAACAGTAGGTTCGTTTTCTCGTAATTTGAGGGGCCGATTATTAGACATCTGATATTAGATAGTAGAAATGAACGATTTTTGTTGTTTTTTAAACATGAAAAAGTTGTAGTTTTTAATTACCATAGCTTTTTTATTTACGCATTTTTGCTATACGGGTAACAGGAGGAAACCGTGTGCATAGAATTGAGATAATTGAACATTGTCGAAGATGTGGGTTTCTTCCCTTCAATTCAGATACACCATTTAATATTTTTCAACATTTTTTGAGTTTGCGGGTGGCTGGGTGAAAATCCAACCATTCTATTTTAACTTTTAGTTCAAAACGGAAGTCCACGCACTCTTTAAATCTTTAAACTGTATGGAAGGAGACAAGGCATAGTTTACACCATCGTTAATCGTTGTACCATTCTCGTTCTCAATTTTCAGCAAGTTTTTTGCAAGGGATTCGAAATCAGTGTTTGTCAGGTAGGTTGAGACATTTTGAGGTTCTTCCTTTTATTATATATTTATAGAAAGCCTCAGACTGATTCACGGGGCACATTTTGAAGTTTCGCATATTTAAAAAAGATGTCAGTCAATAAGTTTGGACAAGCTATGAAATGAACAAGACGAGAAGGAGGTGAAGTACTATTAGGGGAAATTTTCGATACGTCAGCCACAGACACCCCACACCCCTACCCCAAAAAACCGGGATTTTGCATAAATAGACCCTCAAAAAAATTACTTCCAGCTTCCCACGCGGGAGTTTGTCGATCTGGAGGAGGGGGGGGGGAGGGTAGACTGTCCACTTTCTGCTCGCGGGTTTTTGTCGTTCTGAAGGAAAGTGGAAAGTGCTTTTTACTGCCTTTTTTGTTTTCATCGATCTGGAGGAGGGTGGGAAAGTGCCTTTTGCGACCCCTTTTTTCCATTTTCGCCGATATACAGGGTGTTCGGAAATTGGTGTCAAATATTTTGAGGGTCCGCTGTGTGATCAAAGATAAGAAGAAAAAGTCCTATAAACATGGGTCCGGAAATACACCAGTCTTTAGTTACAGCCCCCCCCCCCCAGGTTTGGGGTAAACAGTTCTTAAATACCTCGTAATGATTCACCGTTTCCATTCCAAACTCAGGATATGTGCCATATCATACCTGGTATTTCAGTACTTCATAATACAGTATTGGGTCGCACAACTTATCAGAGGGAGAGGTAATTTTCTTATGGGGGGGGGGGGGATCAAACGTGGGGGAAGAGAGGAGTAACTGCTTTGGTCTTGTACTTTAATGAAACAAATTGTACATACCAGAAAAAACACATCGTATCACATTACTGTGTGATTGAAAACAATCGAGAAATGAAACATCATTAAGTAAACAGAAGATGGCTACTCAAAGTTTTACTGAGTATCATTGCATTTGCGGCTCTGCTGCAATTAACTGCAATACGCATCCGCAAAAGACCTCCTCTCCAGAACATTCTGTGACAAGCAACTCAAAAAGATAAATACGACGGAAAACAAACTAAACGTAAGCGTTTTATCATAGTAGGTGCTCAAAATGACCCCCCTCTGCCTCGATGCAGTTCCGAAGCCGCTGCGCCATGGACCGACGAACCCGTTCAAAGATTCCAGGGGTTGTGCGAATCTGGTTGCATCCATCCACAATCCTTTGGCGAAGTACATCAGCATTGGGAATTGGTGTACTGTACACGAGTGACTTTAAGTGTCCCCAACGATAAAAGTCTAACGGGTTTAAGTCCGGAGATCTAGCAGGCCATGCTATTGGGCCTGCACGTCCAATCCATCTGTCAGGAAAGCTTCCATCAAGGTAATGTCGGGCCAAAAGGCTGAAGTGAGCAGGTGCACCATCGTGCATAAGCCACATTCGTGTCCTGACTGCCAGGGAAACGTCTTCCAGTAGTTGGGGCAAGTCATACTGGAGGAAATGGAGGTAGGTTTCTCCATTTAGGCGTCGAGTTAGAAAAAAAGGCCCTACCAAATGATCACCAACAATTCCAGCCCAAACGTTTAGACTAAATTGTTGTTGATGTCTAGATTGTTGTACCTCGTGCGGATTTGCATGGTCCCAATGATGGTTGTTGTGATAGTTGAATATGCCATCACGTGTGAAGCCAGCCTCATCTGTAAACAGGATAGACGGCAGGAAATGAGCGTCTGCTCCACATTCATGATTCAGTCGCACACAGAACGCTCGTCGTGGTGGAAGGTCGGCCTCGCCAAGGCCTTGGACACGTTGCAAATGGTAGGGGTATAGCAGGTTATGATGCAAAATGTCCCAAATCGTCGAATTACTGACACCCTCTCTGCGTGCAATGCGTCGTATGCTATCCGATGGATTTTCTGCTATGTGCTGGAGAACTCTGTCTTCCAAGCCAACAGTTCGCACAGTTCTGGGTCTTCCAGCATCCGATGTCCGTTTCCCAAATGAGCCTGTTTCCCGTAAGTGCTGGTGGATACGACTGAACGTTCTAGCACATGGCAAATTCCTGTCTGGATACCTTTGAGCGTAGAGACGTCGTGCTTCCAATGCATTTCCATCTGCAAGACCATACATGTAGTGCATGCCTGCCAGTTCGATGTCTGGATACTCCATACTTAGGGAAGAGAACTACCGAACAGTAAACGTGAACAAAGGATCACAATGTCACCTTTAGATTTAAGTCATCAAGTGATTTAACAAACCCCTGTATTAACAAGAAGTCGTCTGTCAACCCCGAAATGTGGACTCTCCAAATGGTGTTCAAGGTCACCTTGTACAGATATGCGAATGTTCAATTTGAATTTGTGATTATAGTACTTTTTCGCATCACAAACGTTGTTGTTTTTGTCAATAAATGTTATTACATTCTGGAAGGGAGATTGTAATAGGGGGATAGCAACTAATGAATGGCAGAGCTTGCCCGCTGTAATGTAACTTTTAAGACTTCTAAGTTATTGTTTTTTAGAAGTTGGGTTTTCAAGGATTTTTGTCTTTAACACTTAAAACTACAAAGAATCTGAGGTGGAGATTTACCTCCAAATCAAAACCAAGTTTATGCGATGATTTTTGTGGAAGCTGGTGCGTTAGACAAAGGCAACAAACAAACAAACAAATAAGCAACCAAATTCAAATGTGTGGGTTGAGTACAGTAACGTTGTTCTCGCCGCTTCGGCCAATGAAACAAGTGATCATCCGAATTCTAAGGATTCCCCCACTTTTACGTTTTAAGCTTCTTTGCTTGAAGAGTAGAAAACAAACACATTAAATCGCTCACTTTTAATGGCGAGGATACCCGATTGATAATGTTTGGTGCTCTCCACAGAGATGTACGTACAGTAGTTGTTTTTTTTTTGGAGGGGGGGGCACAAACTTGGAAAACGATGTAACCTACTTGGTCTTTACACGTAATGAAAGAAAGTACAGTACTACTTTCGATTGTTTTCAATCACACGATGTGTTTTTTCTACAATTTGTTTCATTAAAGTACAAGACCAAAGCAGTTACTCCTCTCTTCCCCCACGTTTGATCCCCCCCCCATAAGAAAATTACCTCTCCCTCTGATAAGTTGTGCGACCCAATATTGTATTATGAAGTACTGAAATACCAGGTATGATATGGCACATATCCTGAGTTTGGAATGGAAACGGTGAATCATTACGAGGTATTTAAGAACTGTTTACCCCAAACCTGGGGGGGGGGGGCTGTTACTAAAGACTGGTGCATTTCCGGACCCATGTTTATAGGACTTTTTCTTCTTATCTTTGATCACACAGCGGACCCTCAAAATATTTGACACCAATTTCCGAACACCCTGTAGAGGAGGGTGGGAAAATGCTACCTCCTGTGATTGAATAAAAAGGCACTTTTGAAAGCTTTTGAGAGTTCTTATAATGCGAATGCTCAAATAGCCCTAAAAAAAATCACTTCCCGCACGCAGGATTTCATTGATCTGGACGAGGAGGGAAAACGCCCACTTCTCGCTTCCTGCGCGGGTTTTCGTCGATCTGGAGGACGAGGAAGGTGGGGAGGGGAGGAGGGGGGCCCACTTCCCGCATGGAATTATGTTGATACGGAGGAGGGTGGCTGCTTCCCACGCGTGGGATTTCATCGATCTGGAGGAGGGTGTGAAAGTGCTTTTTGTTTCTTTTTTGCATCCTGAAACTGTGAACATAGCCAAGATGAATCACTTGGTCCCGGTCAAAGTGGGTCGAGGTCACCCATGGTGGAGGGTCTTTTGCTACCAAAATGTGTCCTTTTGTTACCTAAAAATGTCCGTTTGCTACATAAGTCTTTTTGTTACCTGAACGTGTCCACATCCAAGCGGGAAGGTCACGTGACCGGAAGAAACGTCATCCGAGGGGTAGTGCTAATGCTTTTTAAGCATTCGCATTATAAGAACTCTCAAAATCTTTCAGAACGTGAAAATGACGAATTAGCAACAGTATGGTGGTACCAAAACCATGGGGGGGGGAGTCTCAAAATTGGGACGGTGGTGGAAATGCTCTTTGAGCATTCGCATTTTGAGAACTCTCGAGAGCTTCAACGCGCAAAAATGACAATTTTGGAGCAGTTTAGGGGTTCCCAAAACTGGAGGGGCAGTGCAAGTGCTTCGTGAGCTTTTACACTGTTATAACTTTAAAAGGCTCTCGAGCGTAAAAATGACGAATTAGCAACATTTTGGGGGTCCCAAAACCGGAAGGGTCATGCAAATGCTCTTTAAGCTTTCACATTGTTTTCTCCTTTCCGAGTATATCGCTTTTAAAAAAAGACAACATCATGGTTTCCTGTTCAATTATTCTCTCTGGCAAAGACTCTGATTTGAGTATTAATCTAAACACTCCCCTTCATTTGGACTCTGAAAAAAGTTACGAATTGGCTCTGCTTAATTTAGACACTTATAACAGCATTCACAACATCACCTCAAAAAATAACGAAATTCATTACAGGACCGATGCTGACACTTCCTGGTAGAAAGTGTTAGTTACCTCGGGAGCTGACAAAACCAAAGATTAGAATAAATTTCTCAAGTCGGCGATAGATGCGAGTGGTCACAGCAAGGATGCCATTACTATTCTTCCGAATCTAAACACGTTAAGAACCGATTTGAAAATTACCGATCTGAACTACATCTTAGCCTTGTTTGGAGACGAGTTTGGCTCCAGTTTTGGGGTTTGATTCAGGCAACTATTTTAGAATTCGAGAAAGTCAAAATACAGTCGACATTATGAGCGTCAATACAATTTTCGTTATCGTCGACATCATCTGCAATTCTTACCTAAACAACGATACTCAGCCCACTTTATACTCCTTTTATCCTAATTCACCACCCGGTTTCAAAATCATAGAGTCTCCTCATAATTTAATTTACCTCCCGGTGACTACCAAATTAATCAGAACTATAAGAGTTTGGCTCACTTCGCAAACCAACGGGCAGTTGGATTTAAACGGTTAGACGTTCACGGTGCGTCTTCATTTGAGATGTACAAGTTAAATAAAAAATAGAATAAAAATGCTCGTGTTTGGCAAAAAGGGAGAGGACTCTTTCTTAATTTTAACTCTAATAATAAAAAAAACCGGTTTGACGCCTGGAAGCAAAGCTTTCATCAAATTTATAACAATACCCAGAAAATGAGCGTAGCATAAGATTACTTAAAACTCAATAAACCTTTGATGTACGATTCATCGGTCGAGTCTTAGACCTACCATGAATACAGTCTTATTGTTGGCACTAATCTCAACAACATACGAATGAATGAATGAATGAATCAGTCATTTATTGCACATATAGCACAATAGGTCAAGGAAGGGATTGTTGATATCCACCGACATCCTGCCTTAACAATTATTAATGCATAACAACTATACTAATTAAAATTTTTTTAAATTTAAAAAATAAAAATAAAGAAGCAAAATTTGGCGACATCAGCCGGGAGTGTGTTCCAAGGTTTCACAACACGGTGAGAGAAAAAATATTTTCGACAATCCCTCTTTTTTGGTTTCATTACCAATTTAAAATTGTGGCCACGTGTTTGGTTACCTTCACGTAACAAGAAAAATTGACTACCAGGTACACTGACTGGTCAGTCCATGAAGAATGGAATATGCCATACCTAAGTCACCTATGCCATACCTCAAACGCTCTAGATAAGTTTTATTTCTCAAGCCTGGCAGATATTTTGTGAAAGTACGTTGGACGGACTCAATGAGGTTAATATGCTTTACCAGGTGGGGTGACCAGACAGGGCTGCCATATTCCAAAATTGGTCACACAAATACTTTAAAAGCCCAAACGAGGGTTTTAATGTCACCAGAGGTGAAACACCATTTAATTATTGCTGTTTTCTGTTGTGCAATCTTCACAACGTGGTCACAGTGTGATCCACTCTTAAGGTCATATGTGAACCAAACACCCAGATCCTTTACTTCAGTTACATGGTCAAGTTCCATATTAGAAAGCAGATTAAACTTTCTTTTCATTTTTTGAACCTATGTGAAAGGTTTAAATTTAGGGCCAGATATTGGAAGGTTCCATTGAGTTGACCATTGCTGAAGTTCCAAAAGTGAGGAAGATAATTTTTGGTGGTCATGTAGATTTCTAACAGTAGCATAGAGCTTGACATCATCTGCGAACTTTGGTGCCATTATATTTGGATTTACTATGTTCAGATCATTTATGTAGATTATAAATAAGAGTGGTCCCAAGACCAATCTCTGTGGGACCCCACTAGTTACAGCACTTTCGCTGGAAATGGAGCCACCGACACATACTTGTTGTGTTCTGTTAGTAAGAAAATTATTTATCCATTTAAGTATGTTACCACTAATACCATAAATTTATGTAACAAGCTTTTGACTAAGCCTCTGGTGTGAAACCGAGTCAAAGGCTTTAGCAAAGTCAGTCATTACATCCACTGGGTCACCAATTTCCAGTCCAATCATCAAGACAGTGCAACAACTGTAAAACAGCCGACTTACCCGACATAAAGCCAAATTGGTCATTAGACAATAGATCAGAAAACGGTACATAACTTATTATTTTGTCTCTAATTATGCGTTCCACAATTCTACATGAAGTGCAAGTTAAGGAGATTGGCTTTAATTTAAAAGGTCAGCACTATTACCCTTTTTAAAAATGAAGATAATCCTGGCTCGCTTCCAGCAGGTCGGTAATGTACCAGATGACAGTGATTTATTTAAAATCATAGATAGTGGCTGGCATAGTTCATTAACAAATCTTTTGTAAAAGGCCGTAGAAAAACCATCGGGTCTAACCGAGTTGCTACCTTTAAAGGTATTAAGAATAGTCACGACATCTGTCCCCAAAATTTCAGTGCGTGCAAATGGACGAAAGACTGTCATCAGCTCCTCATAATAGGATTCCATGCTACCTATGGCTTCACTTACAGTAATGTTACCTATAAAAATAGAACTGAGGGTTTCTGCCTTTTCAACATCCTCCATAATGGTAATTCCATTATGATTAAAGGGAGGTAGATAGTGGCTACGTCCAGTTTTTTCTTTATGTATTTAAATAAAGCTGATGGTGTACCTTCTAAAATGACTTTACGCTCCTTTTTAATTTCCAAATTTTTGACTGTTTTAGAAAGTAATTTGCTGCATATTTTGTATTTCTCATAAAGAGCCGTGGCTCTGTTCTTCATTTTATACTTCTTACAAAGTTTTTTTTTGCAATTTAGAAGTTTAGTAACTTCTTTCGGTGGTTTCAGAGTTCTATTTTTACGACATGGTTTTAAGTAGCTATTAGCATTTACAAGATGAACGAGGGTGTCATAGAATATTTTCCAACTACATGTAGTTTCAATGTCCATGTCCATGTCATGTCCATGTCCATGTCAATGTCAATGTCCATGTTTCAATGTCCAGTTTCAATAATGTCAGACCATCTAACCAGTAAGAGATTTTCTTGTAGTGCATTAAAATCAGTAGTAGGAATGAATCTCCCATCACTTCTACCGTTCACACTATTCTCTCCCAGGTTAATACCAAATGCAACCATACTGTGGTCACTGTTTCCAAAATGTTCCCAAACATTGACATTGTATACAAGATGAACGTTATCCACCAAAATTAGATCCAAAATCTTGTCACCATGAGTAGGTTTTGTGACCAACTGTTCGAGACCAAGCTCTGAAACACAATTCAGAAAGAGTTGTTGGCATGACCTAGAGACCGCAAGAGAGGACTAGTTGATATACGACATGTTAAAATCACCAACGATGATAGTAGGTATGTCGTGGGCGACATTTTCATTAAAGAACTGTGTCATTTTGATTATGCCACATTCCACTAAGCCATTTGGTACATAACCAAGAATAATTCCAAGTTTATTTGGGCCTAGATCGATATTGAGTGCTTCCACATCATTAGCAGATTTCACTATACTACACATTAGGTGCTTTTTTTTTACCAAGAATGCAAGCCCCCTGGCAAGTGAACCTCTATCACGTCTCAACAGGTTATATGGCAAATCACAAACCAACATTGCATCCATCACTGTATCGTTTAACTTAGTTTCAACCACGAAAATGATATCGTAGTCCTCAATATGAAGCAATAAACAAAATTCAGCTAGTTTTGGTTTAAGACTCCTAGCATTAATTAAGCACGAACGTAAACCATTTTGCAGCAGATCCACACTGATGTCACCGACATTTTCAAAAGTAGCACCTACATCATGGTTTCCCTTAACCGAATTACCACCATTTCTGCACTCATGACAATTTATACCTGTATGAATGCAATCACCAAAACAAACACGGTTTCTAAAATAATAACCCGAACCAAAAATGCTACAACAAGGGCAAACATTATGCTCCTTACACCAGTTCAGTTTCCGTGGTCAAGGCAATTTTCACGTTCACACTCAAGTACCTATCTGCAGGACAGTATGACAAAAATTAACATATTTTTACCTGACCTTGACAAATGCAACCCATCATGGGCCAGTAAATTTCTTTATGCCAGAACTGCATTCCAAATAGAGCAAAAACCAATGTTTTCATCCTTACAAAGGGCCATAATGTATGCATTACAGTGTATCAAATATTGTTTCAGCGTTAACCAGTCTATGTCATTTACCCCCTGCGGAAAAAGACCCACAATACTAATATGGATATCTTGGGAAAAGGATATAATGCACTTCACCACGAGTTTTAGTCTTTTAGCCAACCCCCTTAGGGTATCTAACCCATCATTATTACCACCAATACACAGTACAATGTGGGAGATTCCAGCATTTGATTTCATTATTTCTGGCAGGAAATTGCCAGGAAAACACCAGATTTTCGAACTTATATCAACTGCTTTTGGGAGTTTCACATATCTATCTGAGAGTCACCGATAATTATACATTCCTTGTTTAAATTCATGGTTGCCAAAGGATTTATTATTAGAGGACACGTTTGTTCCATGAAGTTATCTTTTTTACTACCCTTTTTTGTTACCCACATTGAGTCAAAAAATTTCATTAAAAAACCGAAATACATTAGCCCTACTGACATGGTGCATGTAGCCCTACCTGATTGGCTACAAGGTTGGGAGGCCTTTTGACTCCAAGCCTTTTGACCCCAGGCCTTTTGGGGGGTCGCCATTTATAGTTAAAAAGTACCTATGATGCATCACAACACTGGGATTCCCCTCCTGCCTTCACTTTATTGGACAGGAGCTGGGTTTTTCCTCCGGGGATTCCGTTCCTGCCTTCACCTGATTGGAAAGGAGCTGGAGATTCCCTACTCAAGTAAACCTTGACCTAACTCAAGTAAACCTTCCATGATGTCACTCAAGCAACCGTTGACTTCATGCGAGTAACCCTCACCCCAAATGGTTAGGTTTCCTTGAGTGACAAGAAGGTTTACTGGTGTAATGATGAGGTGTACTTGTCTTTTGACCTCGTCTAATTCTTACCCCCTCAAGTAAACTGCCCCACTGATTAGTTTTCCTTTGCATGATGAAAAGGTTTACTGGAGTAATGATGAGGTTTACTTGACTTTTGACCTCCATTGCTGACCCCCTCAAATAAACCTCTCAAGTAAATCCACACTACAACCCTCCTCACTGACAAGGTTTCCTTGAGTGACAAAAAGGTTTACTGGAGCAATGATGAAGTTTACTTGTGGGGTATCAGAATTTGGGGTGTAAAAAGACCTTGACTTAGTGTGACCTTTGACCCATGACCATGAACCGAGCAATCCATTACCTTGACCGAGTTTGATCCTGGTGGAGTGGTAGTAATATTATGTCACAAAAAGGCAGCAAAAAACACTCCCATACTGGGTCAATGGTCAAACTGGTCTGTGGGTGGGAGTGGCTCAATACTGTATTTCACCACTACTGATGAGGGTAGCCTGTTGGAGCATTTGCCGTTGTCGTAGTCCAAGCTGGCCAGATTGAGTTAGACGGGACTACCAGCAGACACAAGGGATCTCTTGAAAAGGTCATTGACAGCAAAGTGGCATAACAAACGACCAGCACTCTTCTTACAACTCAGCCTATGGTTGCCGGATGAGTCGACCAGGGATGAGTCGACACGAGAGGGTTACCGATTTGACAGGTGAGGCAGTGGGCAATCATAATGCAGAAATACCTGTTGTCAAGGTGGGTACCGAACTACGGGAAAGGAAAGGCATTGACCAGGTGGTATCTCGCTTACAAGCCATGCTGTAGTGGTGTGCTTTGTCCAACAAGAACTGAATCGTGTTCTCAATTAACCATTCCTCCTAATCATGCAAAGATCCATGGGCATCCCCGAACAGACTGCAGTCTAGTTGCTTGTGTCCAGCAGTGATGTTGGTCAGTGAGAGGCACGTCAGGGTACTTCTACAGAAAGAGGGTAAAACATCCTGGACGAGCGAGGAGACAGCAAGGGAGGAGGCAAGGAAGCATGGAGAGAGACGTCTGATGAGAATGGAGGCCAACACCCCATCCTGAAACAGGCAGGGAGTATTAATACCATGCAGCAAGGACGAATCTGTTGGTAACTGTCAGAGGAATAATAATAATAATATAATATAATAATAATAATAAAATTTAGTTGGGGTAATAGCAAGGCAGATAGTAAGGAAGTCCTCTTACACTACTCCTAATAAAAAAACAGTAGTCATGCTTCGCTCTTCGGTCCGTAAGCAATTTGGTGGTTTACAGTGGGTGCTACAGGAAGTGGATAAAATCGAAACCATCCAGGAGATGTCGAAAAGAAGCCGCTGAAGGGCCAAAACAACATGTAGGGGATGGCATTCCAAACATTCACGACCTTAAGAGCAAAGAAATATTTCAGAACCTCGAGTTAGGATCACTGGATGACCAATTTCCAGGGGTGTCCTCTGGTTTGTTTATATATCGCTAATTTGAAGAAAGTCACAAGATGTGTCAATAACCCATGCCTTAAAGGTGAGGACGAGATCTGCCTTAAGCCTACACAATTAGAGTGACTCCAGTCCAAGCTGGGTGCAACCTCTCATCCTGTGATAAGCCCCTAAGACCAGGCAAGCCCCATGTCAAATAACCTTGTACTGATTCCACCCTATCAATATCACCAAGCTGAAAGGTAGACCACACCAGGCTGGCATACTCCAAGATGAAACAGACGGACAGCTTTACAGCCCAAACTCTGACTTGCATATTAGCCTAATTAAAACAGTGCTTCACGAGAGCCAGATGGTGGAGGGCCAGACCCACAGTCTTGTTACAATGGATGGCAGGTTTCAGATCTGGGGTCATTCACACACCAAGATCCTTAATTTGAGTTACAGATTCAATGGCTTGTCATCGAGAAAATACCAGGGGTGTTTTCCATGTACCAATATGCAGGCAGTAACATTTAGTAGATGACAACGCTAGCTGCCAATCCTTTGACCAGTTTGACATTGCATCAATGTGGGCATCAAGATTTAAGATGGATTCATGATCGGAAAGTGCATTTCCCACCTTAAGGTCATCTGTGAATTTAAGATGTAAATCCAGAGTAAGGTCTTCGGCTTGATTAAGGTCGTTTAAATATAACACAAAAAGAAGGGGACCCAAGACCGAACCCTGAGGGACTCAACTGATAGCATCAGTTGAGGACGAAGATGAATTTTCATCCTGTACCACTGGGGTTCTACTTTGGAAATGCAATGTTCCATTGGGAAATGCTCTACCTCCTTCTTGCACCCCTGTCCCGACCAGTTCATTGCATGCAGCAGCATGGTTTTATTGCGATTATTATAATTATTATGGTAAGAAATGTGTAGCAAGTGTGCCTTGCAAGTAACTGAAATGATGACATCAGTCCCGCTTCCCAGCTCCATAAACAATGAACGGCTGATGCCCTTGTTAGCATTAAGGACTCTTTTTTGACAACGAGTATAGAGGGCATCGTGATGATCTAGCAAACAGTGCAAGTGGGATGCAGTGAGACAGTAGTAGGAGGTCTCGTGGGTTTTACTCGGTATTATGTCTGTTTTATGATTACGATTTTATGATCACGGCTTAAATAAATAATCAGTTAATCTTTTTTTGTCTTGCTATTACTGCTGGTGTCTTTCATCCTTAGTCTTGCAATACTCATAACGATTCATTATGATTGTTAGGATTGATTGTTATTCTTTATTGTTATTTGTAAGGATTTAATTGTTATTCTTTATTGAACTCGGCAGAGTTCCATATCACTTTCACTGGTTTATGCATTTTTCCTGGTGATTCGTTTTTTTTCTTTTACTACTGATAAACACGGTGAAAGACGTGTCAACTTTTTGGCCTAGTCATTTCTTCTTAGTGCTAAACTAAACTAATAAGATGACTGCTTCAATTTTTAGATTTTCCGAGTGCTTAGCAGTTTACCCATTAATGTGAATCGACAGACTCAAGTGATTTGAACTCACAACTTTCAAGCGGTATTGCAGGAATATTGTAGTAAGCTCTAAATGTTATGGAGTTAATAGGAAATAGCGTTTTTTTATTCCATCATTAGAAGAATTATGCCTGTCACCAGGGAAAATTAGGCCAAACGCAAATGCAAATGAGCTGCACGATTTGTAACTATTACATGCCTTGAGCCCACTTCAGCATGAAGAAGTATCCCAGACCTGATTCAAGCTTTCTTGTACTGCAATTTTGACTTTAAGTTCACAACCCGATCCATGTTAATGGTCTCTGATGAGTCAAGGCAGTCGAGAGTCAATGTGAATCTACAGCTAGAGATCCTTGGATCATACCATGCTTGGCTACTTCCCAGTCCATCCTGGGTGGACAGAAAGCACGCAAATTTATGATCGACTATGTAGATGAGTCAACTGAGCCGACGCTATGCGGCTTAATTTTAGATAGATATCTGCATCTTTCCACAGTAACAGACTCAATAGTGGCCTTCAGGGTATTGTCGAATCTCGAGAGAACAGCCGGGTATTTCCAGGTACGTGCTCAGTGAAACAGCCATTTATTTAAACCTACTCACACTCTCTGAACATTTTCAGCAGCTCTTTACAAGAAGGAGAAGAGAGGGAGCCACTTTCAACGTAATTGACAGTTTGCCCCACTACACGTATTTCAAATCTTAGTGATGTTATGTTAGTGTGCTAATCAACCAGTGCCTGATGAAGACGGAAGACTTAGTTGAAAAACTATAGTGAATCCTGCCAAAAATTCGCAGTACAGAAGCAATCTAAAACTTCAAGTTGGTGTAAGCGTTATTGTCTCTTCAAAATTTGTAAGTCAAGCCAAGTAAAAATGAGCCTGTCGGCATTCAGAATTCTTTACAAATTACAGCATATTAACTAAACTAGAGATCCGTAATGGGTGATTGGTTGCACCTATTCGAGTCACGAATGTAGCATCACTTATTCTATATTTTGTGGAACCTGGAAACATTTTGGGGACTGCTTGATTTATTGGGCTCTCTTCAGCACTTAAAATAGGTAACTTAAATTATCATTTTTCTCCATTTCTTTGCAGATTCAATGAGAATGGTGATTATTCAGGACTTCAACTCCGATTTGGTGAACATAGTTTGACCAAACATGATGAGCCATTGCCAGTTCAAGAACGAGACATTGTGGAAGTGCAAAAATTCTGTCCTGTTCCTCAGTTTCAAGATAAGTGCGCTGTTTTAATGAAATTCGAGGAAATCGCTTACAGTTTTAGTGTGCTGAACATTTGTTTGAATGATGACTTTTCCGTAGTACCATATAATTACGGAGTTTATGCCATGATTGCTGGTTGGGGTCGTGCTACTGAAAATGGTAGGTAAACATTTATTAAGACGTTAAAAGAAACTATCCTTATTTTAGTTGGTTTATGAGCTTTGCATCATCCGCAGGTATAAATCATCTCAGATTTAGTACATTATCATTATAAGTCTTCATTGAAACCTTAGTTGGGGGTGATACGAAATTTCATTTGATGGCTTAAATAAATATTAGAGTAAATAAATAATAATAAAAAAGCCAATAAATACGGCTCAAATTAACTAAACAGTGAGGCGAAACAATGAGGAGACAATGCTTTAACAGATAAAACAGTGCTTCACGTAAAACAGCAAATGCCGATGTTAGGTCATGGTGGTGCTGATCCGGTTGCCAGGGTATTATTGGATTACTACACTATTAGCAGGTATGCTCGTGCAATCCTTGGCTCTGCTGGTGTTGGTGTATCTCAATTTCTGGTCTGGAACCTTACACGTGTCCCCTCTCCTTATTGGGTACATGCCCCCAGTCCATGAACATGGTGTCCGTAACCACAAAATAATTTGAGTTATGGTGTCCTTGTATTAATGGTGTTTTTTCCTCTGCACCCGACCCTGGTGTAGATATATTTTGTGATATCGCCTTTTATGATGAAAGCTGGGAGGGAGGAATAGGAATAGTAATCCGTAGCCTGAAGTAGAGTTTACGTCGCTTCCTTTCAGCAGTACCATCTATTTTTGTAGCTGAATTTACTGCTATTTTTGTAGCTTTAGATGTTGCACTTGACTTGTCACTAGCCAGTTTTGTCGTCTGGTCTGATTTGGCTACCAGTATTGTTTGCCTTTGACAAACGATAAGCAGCCTCGATGTACGTCACTCACTTGTGTTAGAAGTGGCATGAAAATTGTTCAAGTGCAGGAGAGGGGGCATGTTACTGTCTCCTGGGTTCCTGGCCACAGTGATAATGGAAGTAATGATGCTGCTGATGCTCAGGAACGTGCAGCTTTTGCTGAATGCATTCACCCTGTTACTGTGCCAGTTTCCCCCGGGATGTACGTCCTGTTTTCACTGAAGGGGTGCATGTCTACGTGTCCTACATAAGTTGTCCGACTCACATGCCAGGGTGTTTTCTCGTCTCAAGCCTGGTCATTTCAATCTGAGGGCGCATGCCTTCAGGCTTGGCTGGCCTGCTGTCTCTGTTTGCGCTTGTGGTGCTGAGGAAATTATGCTACATATTTTGTTTAAGTATCAGCAGTTTCACGTCCTGCAGTGTAAGTTACTCCTGCCGCATGTCCTTTCTGCTGACCTGCAGTTGGTGCCAGGTGTTCTCCTGTTCTCTCGGTTTCATCTTTGTCGTCTGCCTGCTACTGCGAGATATTGTATCTCAACTGGTAGGAGGATTTAGGTGAGTGTGTGTCCCTGGGATGTATGAATGGCTGTGAGTGAATGCCACTTTTGCAAACATGCGTTTTCTTCGTTCGCAGTATCTTTATGTCATTGCTCATTGTCACTTGGACTATGTATACTTGTTTGATGAGCTGGTGAATGTAACTAGGCTTTTATGGTGTTCTAATTATGTTATCATTGAATTAGATTTAAGCAGATACTATGAGCGCATGACCTAGGGTCCATATGCTCTGAATAAATCAAATCAAATCAAATCAAGGTAGCAACGAATAATGGCAAGAATATTCATTGTTGTATGGTGGCGAATAAAAGGGCAATGGTACCGCAATGATACGAATCGTATGAAGAAGGGAAGCTAACAATTAGAAGCCTAACAATTGCTAGAAAAAACTGAAGAATTAGGCATAAAACAGTGCTTGCCAAATAGGAAACCAATAGAGCCGAGTTGAATAGTTTCAAAGGACACTGAGTAACAATCACTGCATGCACGATCACTGTTGCGGGCTTATCGCTTGGTATCAAGATAGAGAAACAGCCAATGCAGCTACACTGAGATTAAGAGTAAGTGCCCTCCATTGAACATGCGATTTACTTTTGTAAGAAGACTATACACCGCAGGAGCCGGGTTGGGGAGTATTCAGAATGGGGAGTGTGGATGAGGGGTACAGGGGGTGGTTAAGGGCATTTTTATTTCATGCTGGCTAGTATAGTTTGTCGTTCGCAGCATACACAGATGATCTGCAAAGCTACGGCTAGTTTTTTTTTAATTCCACTGTGATTTTAGCTTTGCCTGTGATTTTACCGCAGCATCATTTATGTGACAGTGTTCCATTCATACGACAATATTTTGGACTCGTGCCATTCTTTTATAATGGTTTTAAGTGTGACTTGCCATATCATTCGTTTCGCGCACCTCTATTGACGTCCATCCACGCTTCATATAGTTTAGCTTATTTCCAGAACATCTCAGTACGCAGCTAATAGCTTCGACGCGGCTTGTTTGTCACAAATTTTATACATGAATTAATTGACAATTCAAAGTTTTTAACACGTTTCAATAATGGTTAGCATGGAAGCAAAGAGAAAACAGCAATAGCATTGATAGCAGATAATTATTATGATGATTTCCTACTGCTTTAGAGATCTACATGTCGTGTTCTCTTACTTCATACTGATGCAAAACACTTTGTGGGTATAAGTGGTTTTTTAAACTTTGGGATCAAGTTTATTTTGGATTATCAAAGTTCGTTCAGGCAAAGTTTGATTAGTTTCCTGACGTAACGAGTAGTTTTCAGGGGAGTTTTACGTGTATTTGAGGGTTATAAAATCAAGTTACAACGATGAAATTGGGCTAACAAAAGCACAATTTAATTATCTTTCATTAGGGGCCACTCTCATCTTTGTAGGTGCGTTGGTTCAAGAGGTAGAAGAGGTACAAACGCCATACACGCACACGCACACTAACTATGCATACATCGTACATTTTTAATGATGGAAATGTTAATGATTGAATTAGAATATCTGTTCATCTTCCTGCAGTGGAGCTTTTAAGCCATTTACAAGCAGTGTAAAATTACCAAATTCAAACTAGTTAGTGAACTTCAAAGTATCTTATGGGGTATAGAAAATATTGTTGAAAATGTTTTAGTGTTGTGTGACATTAATATTGATATACTTAAAAATAGTAAAAAAAACAAGACGAGCTGTGGAGCAAAACATGAAAATCTGATTGCGTCTATGGGATAGGATATAAAAATTAATTCTCCTACCAGAGTAGAAATTACATGTGTTGCGTCATGTCATCAAGGCTAATTATGTTTTGTCAATAAGGATTAAGTTGGAAAAGTCAGGGCATCTACGCTGATATTGGAATCTGTTATTAGAGGTTGCCAGCTGTATGAGATTGTTAGTGGTGCACACCATGACGTCAAGGCTAATTATGTTTTGTTGAGAAGGGTTAAGTTGGGTTAAGTAAGGATCGCCCACTTTGGTACTAGACTCTCTTAGTACAGGTCGCCAGCTGTATTAGATGGTTAGTGGTGTAGGCTACACCATATCATAAAGGTAAATATGTTTTGTTGTAAAGGATTAAGTTGGGGTAAGTGTGGAGCAGCTACATTGATACTGGAATCTCTTATTATATGTTTCCAGCTGTATGAGATGGTGTACACTTTATCGTCAAGGATATTTATTTAAGGAGATAAGTAAGGAGTATCAACAGGGGTACTAGTATTTGTTAGTAAAGATCACTAGCTGATGAGATGGTTAGAGGAGTACATCATGTCGTCAAAGCTAATTTGGTTTTGTTGAAAAGGATTACGTTTGGATAAGTCAGGAGTGTCTGGCTTACTGACAATTCTTAGTAGACGTTGCTAGCTAGAACCCACTCTGGTAGACTGTTCTCGCTGAGGAGGTTTTCTTGAGTGACATCAAGGGTTAACAGAGAGATGCAAATTTTCTTGTGCAAATGGTAGGGTTTTCTTGTGTAAAGTGAAGTTTTCTTGAGTGACGACATGGGAGGTTTTCTTGAGTGATGTCATGGGAGGTTTTCTTGAGTGATGTCAGGAGAGGTTTCTCGTGCAGAAAACCTCTCAGGTAAACTTCCACCTCTGAGAATGTTTTCATGAGTGATGTCAAGGTTTACAGGAGTGATGCGAGGTTTACTTGAGAAAAATATAAGGATTTTCTTGAGTTATGTCACGTTATCTTAAGTGAGGTCATGAGAGGTATTCTTGAGTGAATTTAACTCAAGAAAACCCTCCCATTTGTTCAAAAAACCTCACCAGTAAT
>JAHWFP010187048.1:5396-39929 GCA_023313725.1 Lithobius niger | reverse complement strand
AACGTGGAATGTATCTAAACCTTTTTATTGATGTTTGAATGTTCCCATTATGATTTATATTTTTGTATTGCACGTATTGTGATATATTTAACGAGCGATGTCTGCGTTGGTATAATGGTGTCGCTTATGGTCATGCAAGGGCCTGTAGAGTGGGTAAAGATGACTCATGAGGAGAGGAACATGCAGAAAACCGACTACAAAACAAAAACTCCAACAAATACAGGTAGAGAGGGTGTTGCAATGAATTGGATCAGGAAAAAACTAGATGGGTCGAAAAAGTAAATGAAAAAATACTGGCAGAAATTAAATTCATAAAAGAACATAGAAAAACAATATGAAGATATATGTAAAGAAAATGAAATCAAAAAATGGAATGTAGCCTTAAAATCATGCTTAAAAGTGTTAGAAGAGAATATAGACAGAGTAAATGATCATGAAGAAGAAACAACTATGCTGCAAACTAAAACGAACTACAACACACTCAAAATGAAAGTGAACAATACAGTCAAAACAAAAATATTGAAATCTACGAGGTAGATACAGAAAAAACGAAGATATAAAAGATACAATACATCGACTTGTTGATGGCTTACAGATCCAACACTCTGCCGATAATCAGATTGAAAAAGTGCATAGACTACCCACTCAAAGCAAAACAAAGCCGAAAACAATCACAGTACAATTTAAAAGTCGTCAGACAAGAGATGATTGGCTCAAAGGAAAAAGGTAGAATCACCAATGATGCCATTTTTCAAAATGGGAATAAAACCAGAAGTTTCATAAATGAACATCTAACTCCATTCTATAAACAGCTTCTACGGAAGACTAAAGAACAACTAAAACAAGAATTCAAATGTACCTGGGTCAGAGATGGAAGAATACAGCAGAAGAAAAATGATAATTGATAGGTATGCAAATACATTCAAAAGTGCTAAGGATCTTGAATATCTTGTTAAAACCACGCAACAAAGAAATGGAGGAGAACATTAAGGTGCAAAATGAGATTACGAGAAAAATGAAACCTTAATTTTGCAGACTTGTTCAAAGGGGCAGTGGTGTGATGGCGTTCATAAAAAAAACTATCGAATGTTAAATATGGAAAAAATACTAATTAACGATAACTATGAATTAGATATTCGATTTGAATATGATAAAATGACGTACATCTTAATTGCAATCTATAGAATGCCATCATTAAGTAGACATAAATTTGTTTTGGAATTTAAAAACATCTAAAAAAGAATGAAAACAATTGCAATGTAAATACGATCTTAATTGGTGATTTTAATTTATATTTTCTAAAGGAAACTAAAGATAAATCTGAAAAAATGACATTTAAAGATTGGATAACTTTTAGCAATTTTTGGTTTTACCCAAAAATATTTTACACCAAGAGAGGAATATAAACTGAATCATCTGAATAAGTTGTGTATTAACATTATTTACACTAATTCAAAAACCGAGTAAATTCAAAAATTGGTAGATCTCTATTATATTATTTCAGAAATAATGATCTTGACAAAACATCAGGGCAAAAGTTGTCATTGAAAAACAATTAATAACAAAAGAGTTGTTAAGCAGTTAGAAAATGTGACTTGGGATTGCCTGAATGAATTAGACGATCTGAACAAAATTAATAACAAAATTGGTGACTTAATAACTTATTTATGATAAATACTACACTGTTAAAAAAAAAGTGCAAAAGACACAAACAAGATAAAAATAAATTTTACAACAAAAAAGTTTGGATAAAAATAAATACAATCACTGGTAAATATGGAAAAAAAGAAAATATTGACCAAAATCTTAAAGAAACATTCTCAGATTAAAAAATCGAAGATGTCTGTCATAATTTCTCTACCAACTTCATTTCTCAAATTACTAAATTGAAAAAAAAACATACTCTAATATTAACAAGCAAAAATTATTAATTGCAATATTATAAATTACAAGTATAAGAAATAATTATTTTTTATCGTCAAAAGTAAGTGTTATGCCGTCTGTTCTTCAAGATATACCTTTCAGGTATCTTTAAATTTTTCTGTAATTTTTTGGATTGTTTGTGTCTGGTAATGCGAATGTTTAATTTAATTTAAATGATTCACTGCGCTTTCTTTTATGATGTTACTTACCCATGCACTGACACAAACAAGTTCATTGAGAACTTTGTGTCATTCATTTCTTTGAATAAAATTATAAATATTTCCCATTCTCTTTTGTGTTTACTTGGGAAACAAACAATACCTTAATGTTATCGCTACTAATGTTAAACAGGGCAGAAAGTTAAATGGGCTGAAGAATTTTATTAAATGTATTTGTAACAAATTTGTTTATTTTTCAGCAAATACAAATTCTGACCGACTGAAAGAAATGACAGTCAAGATGATTAAATGGACTGACTGTAAGGAAATATTTGAAAAGGAAAACCTCATGGAGATTGCTAGTATGATAACTGATCAAATGGTTTGTTCACAGGATGCAAATTATAAAACTCCTATTTGCCAGGTTAGTTCACATTTTATCTTATCTCTACGTATACTAAGTATTGCATTTCGAAAATCTTGATCCTTACCCGGTGTGCCAAAAATGAAAAATTTAATCCGACTTACAAAATAACTAATGTTCATACATGCTTAGGTCAATAGTAACATCTGTACATTCGCACTTTAACTTTTTTCTTATTGTGCAATATGAGAAATAGTTGCACGCCAACACACAAGAAGTATGATTTTAATCCTAGCAGGAGCCAGGCCGATTTTAGTCTCCATGTGCAATTTTGACTTTGTGAGAGGTCCTAAGTTGACCCCAAACAAAGTGATCACCAGCAGCCCAGTAGTCTGAATTCAGGCCTCCAAACCAAATGGATGCCGCTTCGAATCCCAGCTAACCTAGGCAAATATGGTGCATGAATAAGTGTCACTCGACTGATAATCAGCCTTAACCTATGATGGTCTATCTAGGGTTATTAGACATGCCTGGCAATCTACTTACTGCATCACAGTTTGTTATTTGCTTGACATTTAAACTCATTTCTAATTTGTATGTAATTTTTAGACTTTTGACTGTAATTGTGAATTTATTTCCAGTCTGTGCTGTATGATGTCATTTCCATCTATTATACGCAGATGTCAGCTCGACTTCCGTTTCTTTACCATGTAACCCCTGACACCATCTCACATCAGCCATGACACATAAAAACCAGTTTCACTTTCAAATTAATTAGGTTTCGATTTTGATACAAAAAATTGTAAAAAAAAATCACTTTCACTCTCAATTTTGGACAGTAGACTGACCCCCAACTAGAGATGTCTAATAGACTCTCCTAAATATAATAAAAAACTAAAAAAAACATATTAAAAGACACCTGATAAATAAAAAAAATTAAAATCTCATAGAAAACTTAATAAATTGATAAATGACGTGTGGTTTTCGTTTTATACTATCCTTTACATGTAGAATAGGTCCCTGTCCAATCACCCGCACCCAAGCCCTTTCTCCCAACCACAACTCAAGCAGGAGTTAAAACACATTTGAGTATAATCAATTTAAATCAGCAACGCGGGATGGTGCTGTATGAATTAAAAATGGGTTCATCCTATGCTGTGTCAAACATGATCCATCATAACTTTCAATTTCGATTTAAACATTTTTGTACAAGTTCTTTAATGACATTTTTTCCACCTTTAACAAGTCAGCATTGCATATATCAGTCCTAACGAAACTAGATAAAGTTTTTATTTTTATTTTTAGTTTGGTTAAAAATTTGCTAAAAGGTCTAAAAAGTAACTATGTATACCCATTATAGAGGGGCAGAGCGATAGGTGTTACAAGCTTGGGATAAACCCCTCAAAACAGACCACTTTTAGAATAAAACTGATTCGGAAAAACAAGAAAAGTCATCCCTAGTAGAAATATATTCAGCAGGAGAATTAATAAAGACGGATATTTAAAACATTAAAAAAAGCAAAAAAGCAAAGAGGACATTGTCGAATTATTTCTACCAGCTATCAAACACCAATGCAACTATATTAGTTTTAATTGTGTGCAAATGAATATTATTTTGTTTAATATATACAAAATATAGTACAATCTAGTATTAGTGAACCGGACTATGGGTTTCTACAAACACTAGGGTTAAAAATACCTAATGTGTACTGTAAACTCATTTTTTTTTCTTTAATGGGAGCTAAGTTTGGGATTGACGGTGGGGGAGTGCCTGGGAACATGGGTAGGTCTCCTCCCCTGTCATCCGATCTGCGTCGTCATCAGTGTGATGTATGTTTACTGTAAATATACAAACATAGAAACATAATGATCAGTGTTGGTTATAAACGTAAAACAACAAAACATGATACAAAATTGTTGAGAAATTAGTATCAACAGGCCATCATCCGTTACCAGATGGTTTAGGATTGGTCATTGCCGACCGCTTGTCACAGCAATGACACTTGGGGTGATGGTTAGCAGTGGGTGATCTCTCACTTACCCACTTCGTTGATTACTGAAGTCAGTACAAGAGGAGGGATGGGGTGATGTAAGAAGTTTCAATCCTGAGCTCTACCTCTGATATAGTATCCGAGAATATCTGAACGGGGATGTTGGATGGAGGGAGCATGGGAGGTTGGGTTATTAGTGCTTTATCAGTAAGCCCATCCATGATGGATTTCTTTCCCCTAATGCTCACATATGCACCCTCGTCCAGAATGCACTCACACAGGCTGGTACGAGGTTGATTGTTAGTATCGGTATTGCCGGTGATGCAGATGGAGCCCATATCCATGGACTGTTCTCACTGTTACACATCACTGTTACACACACACATTGAGCAACGCACCACCAAATACCCCCAACATGACGTTAACAAAGTGAAGCAGCATGAATGAACGTGAATTGTAGGACACCCAAAATACAAATCAGATGAAGATTTGTTTATATGGAATTACTAAATCACAGGAAGTTAACCAGCGTACTGATGGAAGAATTAAATTTGTTCTCACAAGATCGGATAATTGAAAAATGATTTGTTTTAGTAGGAGGCACTGTTCAAGATGTTGAGGAACATTACATATTAAATGAACAGCTGTGCATTTAAAGTGAATAAATTATCAATTAAAAGGTCTACGCAAATTAAAACCAAGAAAAATAATTGGATTTTATATGTGGCACTTCATGCAGTGTCCACAACCTGCACACGAGGACAACATGATGTTTAAACCCACATTGCGTATGAAGGTTAATATTGGCAGCTTGCTATTACATTAAAAATCATAAAAAAAAATTATAAATCACGCGAATAAAGCAGGTAAAAACAATACAATACCAGTAGGAAAAAGAACTGAATGAAGGGTTAGAGGGGTGACATAAGATTTATTTTAAAATATGTGTGCCATTTTTTCTTCCATAAGCTCTTTAAAGGAAGATAGAACATATCAAACTGATTTTGTGATTTAACAAAGATTTCCATTACAACACATCAGAGTACAATTTTTTACCGCCATTATTCTCACAAACATTAATTTAGGCATAACGTTTTCTGCCTCAACAATAAATGATGAGTCGTCTGCCTAAAACTTTATGATTTTGTGTTAACGTTACAACCTACATCAACACACGAACACAACAAATAACTCAAAGAATGTATTCTTTGATACTAATTCTGCAGAACGGGAACTCATGCACACCCGACATTACTTTGAGTTGGAATTAACTAGAAATCAAAGTAGCAGAAGTATCATGACCATTGACACGACCATGAGCACATGAAAATTTTTTTCTAGTAATTAAACCATGCTTCTTGTTAGATAATAAACCAGTGATATTTATCCAGTCAGTAGCGTAAGCGATACATAGGATAGTGGAGATCAAAGGGCAACTTAGTCAGACATCAATGTGGTAGGTTGAGTGCAGAAAACATGATTGACTTCTAGTATAAAAGTTAAGGAATTCTTGCATTGAAGTACAACCCACACGAAGCAGTCCTAACGTCACTAGATTATACGAATTATTTTTTGAATAATTACCCTGCTGTCATGCTATATCCATTTTAAGATCGTTATTTGGAATGGAAAAAATAATTTTTTTAAAGTATTACATAGAAGTTTCTGTGTTGACATAGCAACATTCAGAGGTTTGAGTCGTGCCAAGTTAGTAATGACAGACAGCATCGTCATTTCCCATTTCAGTGGACATAAATAATGTTCGATTTAGCTAAATGGTCAAGATTGCAAGACAATCCCCACTATTCTATGCATAGAGACCTGTATGTTAATGTTGAGTCTGCTTGCAATATCTCATTCAAGACAATAAATGACGCTGTCATTTTGAATGACAAGCAGTTCGAATTATTAGCCTATAATGTGCTGACAATCAATAGAGAACTAGTGAGTCTCACTCATTACCTTCATTAAGCATATTACTTCCACCTTCCACTCCACTACATGGCATCCATTTTATGTAAATTAGGGGAAGATTGCTTCAATGGCATTGATTTTTGTTATTTGTAAATCTATGCTATTATAAAAACGAAGCTTCTGTTGACTGACTCTTCCCCTTTATAGCACTAAAGCAGAGCCAGATTGGAGATGAAAAAGCTATTTACTTGCAGAGAGAGGAACAGGTTGCATGTTCGTAGGTCATGTTGCATCTACACGATGAAAAAAGATTTTGAGTTTAAACCCTAACAGGCGTTCAAAGTATTTTTGTAGACATTGCCTAGACAGCTTTCGGAATAGTGTCACATATGAAAACAGCTACCTTCATTCTTGCAGAGAAGTTCCATTTCAAAAGATTTCATTGCCCAGCAATAACATGATCCAGTTTAAGAATTACTAGAGTAAGCTCAAAAGGTTGCACATAGCTTATGTGGTGTTCGAAGTAGCATGACATCCAGTTTCCGGTTCTGATGGAAACGACACATACACTAGAGTTAATCACATACACCAACACTGTAGTTACACGTACATGATTGTGTATCATTTAGGCGTGGCATTATCTAAAAAATGTGTACAGGGGAGAAGACTGCATGAGGGTTTTCTTCAATTACATATTAGAGGAGCAGAAAAAGAAAAAAAGATCGAGGTTTACCTGGTTTCCCATAAACAAAGGATGAAACGTTTAACAAGGGCCAATGTTGCTCAGTGTGCCGTCTTTGCAAACACAGTGCAAAGATAAGTTTTGCACCCCCAAAGATAAGTTTAACAGCTTTATCGAAGTAAGGGGCCACGACCACATCACTGGTGAATTTAGAGGTGTTGCACACAGCAGTTGCTCATAGCGGTTATTACGCATAATTTCTGAAAATACAATAACGTTTTGTAGTGACGGCTTTGAGTTCTTTTAAAGATTCGACAATCCTGTAAAATGTGGGGATTTGTTTTCATTTACTTTCATTGCTAGTCTAACATTTCTGGCAGCATCATTGGAAACTTTAGCTTCGAACTGAAAGAGCTATAACATTACGGACAAGCTCTTTGAAGGTGTATCGATGCAACTTGGACAAGAACTTAGGCAAAAAGGTGTGTTTCACTATGATACTTGACAAAGGTAGAAGTGTTTGAGGAGACGCATTTACCTCCCAAGTCTGAGTTTACTTCATTGTTAAAAGGAATATTCTTCTCAGAATCTTACGAATACCTGATGAAGATTTGGGATTTAGGAAAATGAAAACGTTTGGAGATTACCACGATTTCTCTCATGGACTGACGTTGGCCTTTTAATCCAGCCTTCAAACACTTTAAGTTTACGAAACTAGCTAGTTACAGGTTGCACAATTCTCATTACATTTCCACACCCTCTCTTTTCTTAAGATACAGTGCTCAAGTAGACCACAGTGTCGTTGCATCTCTTCATAAATGTAGACATGCTTCTGATTGTGGAAAAGGGTATTAGAGGCAGTGTCTTGTTTATAGCTAGAAGATGTGCTAAAGCCAACAATCCGTACATACTCTCTACCTTCCGCCAAGGAAAAACGATTGCTTACATCATGTTTTTAGACTTAACAACATATACGCGTGTGAATGTGGGAGTAGCTACTGAGTGGAGAGTACGAATGGTGCCTGAGACCAACTAAAGGATAAAAATCTCGAGAATATCAGTAAAGAGAGTGATACAGGGTCGTATTAGAAGTGGACTTGGAATACCCAGAGATGCATTGCACATTGCACACTGATTTCTAGTTAGCTCTGGAGCATGTGAAAATCACAAAGTCTTGCTTCTCTTTCAATTGTTGGCGATCGAGGACTTGGAGTAACCATACAGCAATGGCCTAAAGCTAACCGTGAATCTTTGCTAAAAAAGAACTATGTGGTGCCTTACCGGAATTTGAAATACTACCTCTCTCTCGGCATGGTACTCAAGAAAATACACAGAGCAATCAGCTTTAAGCAAGAACCTTGGCTGGAACGTTACATAGAGTTTTATAACAAGAAATGGCAAGCAGCTACTAACGATTTTTAAAAAACTCTGCAAACATGAATAACAGCAATGTTTGGCAAGATAATCGAACAGAAACGCAAGAGACCGAACGTCTTAATACCAATCACAAAAGAGAAAGCCATCAAGTACCCCTCTCACCCCTGCAACACGAGTTTCTCGTCTCGAGGACTTAGTAGGTTTCACAGAGATTCCATCAAACATTGTCTTGGCCAAACCCATTATGGTTGATTTTAGCATCCTGGCGCTGTCAAAGTTACAAGTCTGCTTCACGACGACTATATGACGAAAAAGATGAGCCAGAGATGGACTTAGATAACTTATGTTATTCGATAGAAACAGACAATGTTTTCAGGGGTATGGAAGAAGATGCGTCGTTATTCGACACCTAGGACTACCCAATGACCATTTCCTACACTACAACATCACCCAAAAAGTATTTGGGTAGATGAAAGATGTGAGCATGAGCATGGGCTGCCCAGTTTTGGAAGTTATGGGTTTAAAATCGAAGCTCTACAGTATTTTACATTAGGATGGGAAGAACAACATGGCTTGCAGTGGGATTAAAATATAGCGGAATTCTTGCACGAAATGTACATGACTGTGCTGTTTAAGAATTTCGGAGGCCCAACGAGCAGAAAACGATGTCCATCAACAAGATGGCCTTCAGTCCTTACAACGAAAAGAGATGGGTCTCCGATTCAGCAATCAACACTCTCGCTTATGCACAGAGAAATTCAGCTTAAACTATTTCTTCTGCCATCTGTTGTATTTGGAATCGTGACCTTTCCATTCGATGAAATAAACCCATTTTCCCTTTTTTCCTTTTTTACGTATCACTTGCTCCACTAGAAATGAATCTGGAAATAGAATTTTTGCTATTTCCTGTTTGTATAAAGAAACTTCCGAGCAAGAGTTCACCCAACTCATCGTTTGAAAGATACGTAACTGGTTGTTTTTTTTTTCCTATGAGATCGTCAAAACGTCACTAGTGAAATTTTGCAAGTACGCTTTATCAAAATATTTCTTCACTTATGAAATCCTTACTTTATTTTCTACTGTGAATTTGGGTTTGTTCAATAATCGTTAAGGTCAAGTTCATTTAAGCAACAGTTTGTTACTTTCCTCGGTTTCAGTTTTGGGGTGGAATGAACCATAATGGTATGAATGTTCATATTCAGAGACAGACACACTCACACCCACACCCACATCCACACACAGACGAACACATACATACACATATGCACGTCAACCTACATGCCCAGCAGCTTTGTCATCAGCCGCTTGACCACATGACTTCACCGCATCTTGAGACCAGAAGTTATATCACCCCAACATAACCAAAAGTAACATCATTACTTATGCTGCGTAAATTCTGACAGATTTTGTGTATATTCTACCAAGAATCCAAGAGAGCTACCCCCACAGGTAGTTGCCATTTTGAAAAGCAAAATAGCCACCGCATAGGCAGCCGCCGTTTTGAAAAACAAGATGGCTGTCCCATAGACAGCCTTCATTTTGAATTAAAAGTAACCTCTCCTCCCCAGTGTTTGAGTGTGTAAATTATGCGTAATGTAACACAGAATTATAGCACATATTCTTCACATCACGACCAGTGGAAACCATAGGTTATCATCACAATAATATATTTTCTTTTAAAAAAGAGGGTCAAAATACAAACGAAAGTGTTAAACTCAACAAATCGTGTTCACGCTCGAAGAATACTACATGCTGAGCCATTACTTCGAGTGGTCATCCCATCAGAAAAGATTTGCAAGAATACTGTCATCTTCAAACACCGGGGTAATACGTTGAAACTGTTTTACAAAGACTGGCCAGATCTGATTCATTACCATGAGATGTTCAACGACTGAGTTGTGTTACCATGGACGAGCAAGAATAATGTAGAAGACGGACCATACATTACTGCGACTATGAATAGGGAGAAACAATTCATTCCAGTTTAATTGCGACGATACCCAGGTTTAATTACAAACAGCAACCTTATCACGCTGTTTCAGCCTACGTACAGCGAGTGATGCGAAGTCTACAAACACATGATGTAGTGCATTACAAAGTGTTTCATCCGTCCGGTGGGTACGGTTCGTATCCAAAGATTCAAAGACAGAAAGAAAGATTGATGCAATCAATGATTTAAAGTGTGATGATCCGATGAAGGGAGCCAGCTGGACACAATAAAGGATATTTCAATTACCATCCAGTCTATGTTGGCAAGTTATACGGGACGGAAAGCCATTGGGCTCGAGATTGGTTTAATAAATACGGATGCAAACCTATTTACGTTGCCTTTTGGACTTATATGTCAGACTGCCTCGGCGGGGAATCGAACCCGGGACCTTTGAAATCAAAGGCCAAGGTCCTACCGCTGAGCCATACTGACACGGCCAAAAGTAACACATCCTGTCGACGGATGATAAAAATAATTTTTTTAAATCTAACTAGTTATCTCATCAAGCCATCTAGTATATTTATCGTCATAATGTTTCCACTTTACAAGAAACATTCCATCTTAAGCCTTCCCTTTCAACCATGAATAAATCGGCAATGTGGGTCTGCACACACGCGCGCATGATTCAAATATAACCTGAACACATGCACGAGTAGCTTGGCATTGTCACGTACGACTTGTTTCGGAATCATGGTGTAAGACAACGTTTAAACACTTTAACATTGGAATGACGATCCTATGTGAAACACCTTTCAATTGCATTTTGTTTATCGAGCAAGATGTCATCAAATATGATCACATTACGATTAGATGGACCAAAGTTTTCAGGTGAAGTTTTGTTCGATTTTGAACTGAGAAAAACAGCAATTTCCTTGCCCAGATATCCTTCCTGGCTGGAAAACGTGGCTTGTAACATTCTGTACTTTGCCTGACAAAGAGCGTTGCTGTAAACGTACAGCTTATCGTAATTAACCCAACTATAATCACACAATAAATTAAACAAGTGGTTCGTTTTCCCACAGTTGCCAGTCCAGCGATCGGCAACATATGATAAATGGTAAAAAGGGGTGTTGAATCCCGTCATCTCTGAAATCGTAATTTATTATTCTAGATATTTTTTTTAAAAATGAAAAAAAGGACCGTTGCCATCGACAAATTCGGAAGGGTTTCATTTGACATTCGACAGTCATTACAATATGGATTTGAGCAGATCAACTAAGATTGGAAGAGGACTGCAACCAAATGACGTTGCTACTCTTTCTCAAGTAACTTTACTACGAAGAGAGGAGAAATACAATTTGCCATGAAACACGACACTTAGAACGAACTAATGGACCTGTAAAGGAACTTGATAGTTCTTAAGAATGATATTTTTTTTAGTTAAAAAGAAACTAATTAAGGATGTAGCTCTCCCCGTAGAACTCTCAACAAGGTCAATAAAGCAAACATCGATAGAAATTGCATGGGTGTTAATGACGATCAAATGATGTTCGACGTGTAAGGAATGCATATTGTTGGTGCTGTGGACCCCATCAATCCAGGGATGTAGCTATAAAAAGATTTATTAAAACTCCAACCATGATGTTGTGTCTTTGCACGCGAATGTTATGTTGAATGCAAGAAGCCCTTGGGCGTGTTCGTATAAAACTCGAGTTTTTACTAGTCCAGCCGTTCATCACTGCTAAGCGGCAATAGACCACAGCTGTAATTTTGTAGCAGTGTAAACTGAATTTTAAATCATTGCTGAACTACATTCCGAGGTCCCTAACCTCAGCTATAACTGGAAGAGGCAGCTTGTTTTTGTTGTAAGAAAAAATCAGTGATGTTTCGGCCAAAGTGCATAGTTTGGCACTTAGTGAAGGAAAGTGGGAGTTGTCAACCATCAGCCTAATCCGTGACATAAGCTACCTCAGATGCAAGGGCTAAGGCATCGTCCGCATCAATTATCGCCGAATCCAGCTTCAAGTTATCAGCTAATTTGGATTGGTAATAATTATCCTTTTTACACGTAAGAGGATTAAGAAAAATTAAAAATAAGAGCGGTCCCAATACAGAACCCAGTGGGACACCACTAATAACCTCCGACTCAGAGGATAAAGAGTGAATGACCACTGATGAATGCAGCGATCCAGCAGAAGAGGGTGCCATCATTATTGGGCCATTTTCAGCAATAGTTTAGAATGCACGACCTACTAAAATGCCTTATAAATTCAGAGTATATGATATCGGTAGGTACTCCAATATTCATTGCAAATGACCTTTGATGGAGGCAACACAACAGTTGCAAAGTGGTTGACTGATAAGGCAAAAATCCAAACTTGTCATTAGACTTTCAGAGTCGATTAACGCCATCATTAGATCACGAACGATAGATTCCATGATTCGACGCTGCTCAGATGTAAAAGCAACTGGGCGGTAGTTGCCTGGGACGGCCACATCACCCTTCTTAAAGATTGGTATGGCAGTTGCAGTGCTTCAAATTTGAAGAACTATACCTTCTTGTAGCGATAAACGCAAAATGAAAGCCAAAGGGGAAACAACATCGCTCAGATTTTTGTAAAAAACGTGGAGCATCCATCAGGTTCCACAGAGTGACTTGGCCTCAGTTCATTCAAGACACGCCTAAACAATTCAGGGTTAAAGTTGACAGCAAAAGTCGAGGTAAAGTGTGGAATCTAATGCTCAACAGGAAATAGTAAATCCATTATCAACCACACCATTACGTAAAAAGATAGAATTCAGTAAATCAGCCTTATCGATATCCGAAGGTGCAAAATCGTTTGCTGTTCCAACAGGTGGTAGGGTCCTAGAAATTTTGTTTTTTCACGACAGAGGTGGAAGAGAGTGGACAATGTACCCTCAGAAATGGCCACCAAATCACTACCAGAATGCCACTATTTGACTGTTTTAGAACACAGATGGCGGAATTCATTGTAAACCCTGTGAGCGCCACGATTGAAGTGTGTAACCTGATAAGGGAAGGGACTGGCAATCATACCATCCATTATGGTGTTATCAAGCCATGTCTCAACGACAACAAAATTCGGTATGTATTAGCGGCTAACAAAGAGAAGAAGGCTACTAGGATCAAAAGGCATTGAATAGAAAATTTGCAGCAGTTGTACAATTTTGATGGGAAATGTCCCCGTTAAGTGTTCCAGATTTCCTGGCTGTAGTGCATATTAGCAAAGGCTTCCTGCAGTGTATTCTTGCCTCTGTGAGTAAGATGTAGACTGTCTCTGGATAACATGGTTTGATCGGTGCACAACTGATGATCTTTGAAATGAAGTTATACCCAGATGAAATGTAGAGTGGACGCAAAAGTTTGTTGATAGGACATACTTCAAGGTCAGTCAAGTAGTTGTGGATTCCCATGCGCGGGAAAAGAGCGACAAAAGTCTTTTTACTTTGTGGCCTGAATTGACTTATTCATCCCAAACTTTCACATGCTGTTAAGATGTTATTTGTGGCTCAAGGCCCATGTTGTTGGAGCCAAAATATGAAAGAAGAGTTATTTTCAGTATTGTGCGCAATCTCTGGTGGTTTCAGAAGCATTTCATTGCCTGTATTCCTGGCCATGTCTGTGTCAGCAATTTTTTATTGTTACTGCCTCTCAGAGAGCACGTTTGTGGGTCACCAACAATGACCGTTTGCTCTCTCTATTGTCCTGTCACACCTGGATGACCAGGATTTAAGATGACCTGAGATTGGCGTGAATGGTTTTTCATATTACAGAGATCGGAGACAAAGTGGCTTTGATTTTAAAAATTATGTATGTTGACCGGCCCTTCATTGGAGGGGTAGAGTACTTCCTTTGCCAATCACATTCTTTCGTTGTTTTCTATGCAATCATATGTGGTGGTACTGTTTCATTCAAAAGGTCCCAGCGACTTGTCTTGATTCAGTGCTGGTTTGGGGACAGTTGGTATGGAGGATGTGCTGGATGTGTTCTGTGTGGAATTACAGTGTGTCCGTACTGCTTTCTGTGGCCAAGAAGAACCAGCCAATGAATCAACGTTGAATTCATGTGAGGGAGGCTGAAAGTCCAAGTGAGAAGAGCGCAGCAACACATTGTTGGCTGAAGTCCTAGTTAGCAGGGTAATCAACCTAATTAAAGCATGATCTGTGCAGTCATCTGGGTGTTCATATCCCTAATTGAAATTATGAATGCCTGGTGGTTCGTCTGGCATGACAGTTGAATGTGATGTATCCATCATCATCTCAGACATGATTTGTAAGGTGTGTCACTGCATTGCCTCTTCGAATGCCAATCTCTGAGCCTGCAGAACACCTTGGAACATTATGTGTTCATCATTTACAACGGCTGTTGTCCATTGTTTCAGGTTATTTAGAAGTTCGTTGTTGCTGGAGGTTACCTAGTGCAACAAAGCGTTCCTAATTGAGGTTAACTTGTTGTTGATATTCAAAAGGTCAAGGTCTTTCCAACAGAAAATGATCATGACGTATCAGTAGTCTAGTAAGGGTGTCCTGGGGCTTTGAAGAGTTGTTGGAGTGCATGGAGTAAGCCACTTGAATGTCATCAGTCAGGCTCAGGGAATTGCAGATCGGTGATTGAAAAGTATCGAAGTACATTCTGGCACATCTACGTTGATTTTCCTTTCTACGTAATCTATTCAAGCATGGTCGGAAGTAGAAATCATCAATGGCACATGTATCCAGTTGGTCCACCAATTCCAAGTTGTCATTGCATTAATTCCCACTGGTTTCTCAGTGGATTCACTAGGATATATGTTTATTTGATTTGGCAAATTATTTCACGCTTTCCTGTGTGTTCCTTTCGATTTCACTGGTGTGTGGCGTGCATTCAATCGTCCCTCCAGTAGGGATTGGAAAAGTGTATGTTAACTTTTATATGTGCGCATGTTAACTGCTGCCTATGTTAACTGTTGCTGCCTTTGATTTCAAAGGTTGTGAGTTCGATTTTCCGCTTAGGTAGTCTGACATATAAGTCCAAACGGCAACGTAAATAGGTTTGCATCCGTATTTATTTAACATATCTTCTATTTGCCATATCTTCAGTTAAAACTGAAATATCTCGCGTTGGATACGGGTTACCTCTGCTTACTCGTACACTTAATACTTCAACACCACTGTTATGGTCTGCGATACATTTATTTTCGTGGAAGGGGCCTTGATACTTTTCGTTTTGTAACATCCTCACAGATATAACGTTCATTTTAAAGCTAGGCACGTGGTATACCTTGGAGAATTCGATAATGACCCTTTTATCTCCATTAACACAGTGCCTACCCCATCACCTGTGGGGAAGTGTCGTTGGCTGTTTAAGTGTATCTGTTGTTCATAGGCTTGTAACTGGTGATATCCTCCCCCTGTTGTTGGCCACCACTACTGAACATCTGAATCTATAATCCAGTCATTGTGAGTTCACAAACCTTTTCTAGACGATTCCATTGCTAGCTTGGATATCCTGAACCCCATGTTTGCATTACATTTGTCAGTTCGTATCGTCGTTTGATAATTCACTGTTACTGGATTTGCTTCTATTATTTTCCCTCTACAAACAATCTCGAACATAATGGCCTCTTCTGCTGCAGGTATACCACTTGACACTTGTCTTACCCTTAGCCTTCTTTGAATACTGTTCTTACGGAAATTCTTCTGATTCAAAACAGATGTTTTTTGGTTACCGCCATCATTTACATTAGTTTGACCCCACCTGGAACTACGACGTTTGTCTTCCAACACGAAAGTCTTGATGTAATTGGGATTATAATTTGTAGAATCTAAAGAATCAGTCAATTGAAGAAAATTGCTGTATTCACTTGGCAATCCGCATAACTTTAACACTGGGATGAATTTTTTGGATACCACTGTCACGTATGCGTGATAAGTAAACCGATATCTTCTCAGTAGGCTTCATTTTGCAACTTATTAGGTTCTAAATACAGCTATTTTGTGCTGCATGTAACTGCAGCATATTTAGCTTTTAAAGCATCCCACAGCTTTTTCGGTTCTACAGTATCCCTGTAATTGTGTTGCACAAGCTGTTGTAGTGTGATAACTAATATTTGCAAACATTTGTCATTTTCCTCTTCATACTTTGGCAAACCGGGGTTGCCAGGTGCAGGTTTAGCTACAGAGCAAATTACATACTGCCATAAATATTTTTTTTTGCACGAGTCATTGAAAATGACCAATCAAAATAATTGTGTCCATTAAATCTTTCGATTCTGTATGCATGTGTGGTTTTAATTCTTGTCGTTCTGTCATTTACACCAACTTCTGGTTTAGTGTTTTCTCACCATGTTTTCTCTGATGTAGATCTCACAATAAAAATTGTTGCTTTCACTACATGCTGGAATTGACTGCATATCCTCATAATGCTGTCCAAAAACGGTAAAAATACATACAAAGTTATTTATTGTCCCTTAGTTGATACACTGATCATCACTTGCTTCTACTCGGTCTGGGAAAACAAGATGGCAGCTCACGTAAACATGATCAGCTTCCAAAAGTTTCAAAACCCATTCACAATAATTTCCCAAAACTATATTTCCTCTAAAAAAAATCGCTTTCGTTACTCAAAACGTAAATTACGAGGGACCCATAACCTTCTAATGAGTAAATTGAGTACAATTTGCCGAACTGTGTCAGAATATTTCCACAGTAGTTAAAACATACGACTGAGTCACTAGCAATAGGGAGCAGGAAAGATTAATGGCTTACCATAATGTATGATGATGCTGTAGCACAGGAAAACATTTGTGAAGGTATTGCAGGTACTGGGGTCTTTCTCAGCATACTAGATACTAGGCTCAGGGTTCCAGTAACCATAGTCCTTGTTAGCATCGAGAGCAACTTTTCTGTCGATAGCACACCATGTTTTCTTGTTCAAGGAGAAGACGTAAGTGCATCACTTAGGTATTTTCTCAGTACACAATAAGCCAGGAAGCCAGGAATGCGGCATAAATTCTGCATAGCTGTACATTGACAACACATCAACTTTGAACGTAATACTTTTAAGGTCATAAATAGCAATATTTTCGGTAAGTTGATGCAGAACCTAAAGAAACAAGTAAACATCACATAAACGTCTAATAAGACTCAATTTCGCAAAGTTATGTGTAAATTTGCAGTCGAATATTTCGACATCTCAGTGCCTTATTTGACCATGTTCATATTATGTCAAAAGGTGGCGCTAGACAGGCAAGTCTACACCGGGTGTTGTATTCGTGAACAAATTAAACTATGCATGTGCGATTTTCATTACAGACATTTTAAATGTTGGTATGGACGAAAGGCAGAGCTGCTTGTGTCTGATACTGATTCTTTGATTTATCAGGTGTTCAGACCCGACTTATATGCTGACATCCAGGCAGATATCCACCTTCACGATACTACCTATTGCCCAACCGATCATTAGGGTGGAGTGAAATAAACTTCTTTTCTGAATTCTGAATTACTAGGGTGTGGAAAAGTTGCCTTTTAGCATCACTATCATGCATAAAAAATTTCATCATTCTGAGGTGATGTAATGAGGTGCTTTCAAGGGGTTCAAGTTTAGGATTGTTTAACATAGACTGAAACGCAACAAAATGAAAAATTATTATTTGGCAGGTTTAAAATTCAATTTTTATATTATCTCGTTTCATGCTCTTAAGAGAACCATCTACAAACATGCCAGATTCACAAAGAATTTAATTTTTGTTAAAAATTTGGGTGTAGTTTGACATTGAAAATGGCCAAAAAGGGCATTTTGGCCTATTTTAGCCCATAACTGCACATTATCGTGCAATTATAGTTACCATCGATCTGCTTTCTTAGCATCAAATGAGATGTTGTTAAAATTAAATTGTAAAGCAGTTAAAATATTTTTTTCCATTTTTCAGCTATTTCTCCCATGTTAAATAATACTAAACTTGAATCCCTTGAAGGCACCTAAAGCCATCACCTCAGAGTGATGACATTTTTTATGCGTGATAGTGATGCTAAATGGCAACTTTTCCACACCCTAGCTATTCAGAATTCAGAAAAAAGTTTTTTTCACTCACCGTAATGATCATCCTTGTTACAGCTTGGTTAAAAAATGCATACCAGGAAAATTCAAGGATGGAACTCCAGAATTTCCTATAAAATTGTTTGTAGATCTCAAGGTCAAATTGTACACTATGTTGTTTGAGGATGAATGCAAGAAGGTGTGCAAGGTATAAAATGAAGCATATTGCAAAGTATTGTATGTAACTCACGATCATTACTTGAGATGTCTCAGTGACCATATTTATTATTTTTTCGGGCCGACTGCTATACGAAGCTTTTAACCATTTTATCTATAATGCCATTCTTTGAATGGCAATGATTCGAAGCGCAGGTTGGATAGTACAGGGGTTATGTCTCTGGGGTATGGTTACTTGAATAAAGAACATAGAGTTCAATATTACTAAATAATGAACTGTTTGCTGTGCATTTTTTCTTTTCTTGTTCCAGTGATACACATTTCATATAAGATAAAACAAATGCATTTGATTTTGGCTTTATTAAATTGTTTTGAAAAGCTACTCATGTTTAGTAATTTATTTGCATGTCTTACCTTTGGTTCATGTCAGTAGAGTTTCCCTGAAGTCATTATAGACATATTGTAATGTTTTTAATTCAGAAAACGTAGTCATTTTGAATTTAAGGTTGAGTGCTTGTTTAATATGACATATTTTTAGTTGTATAATATTCAGAAAAGTCAAGACAACGTCATATATATGTTATGGGGTACCCAGTGAATAATAAAATGCATTTTGGCAGTGCTGGAATATGCATTGGGGAAAGGAATGAAGCAAATGACTTACTTATATCTTTACCATACTTGACATAATACAAATTATAAGGATGCCAAATATGTTGAGTTATTTAGTTATTAAAGTGATTCCAACTATATTTAGGTACTTCATTTTGTGTAAACTAAAGTTCTGTATATTTCTGATGTATTTTTATTTTATTTTCATTTTTATTTATGTAGATTACGCTTAACACCATAGTAATTTGTAGTAGATCTACTTGCGTTTTCACCTGGCACTTGCATTTTACTTCGACTTTCCATTTTCGTGAAATAGGGCTAATAAAGAATAGCGTCTACTTTTCTTTATTAGCCCTATTTCACGAAAATGGAAAGAAGAAGTAGATTTCAAATGCCAGGTGAAAACGCAAGTAGATCCACCACAAATTACTCACTCTGCCTTGTCTGCCAGAGTGAGACAAGGGAAGCCCCCATGGGGAAACCAGAAGCCTACAGAAAATTTCTTATATTGAGCAGAGAGTATGCCTCCTGTGACAAGGAGTATCTTGAGATCATCAGACATTTAAATGACGTTTAAAGACCACACTGGACATTCTTTCACAGCAGCCATAGAAAAAAGTGGGAGTGATAGATGCGCATGCCATCAATATCTGGTATCCCAAGAGGTGTTGGGCAATATAATGTCACAAAAGCTTTTTAGAGTAAGATAAACATATTATGGTGCAAATCTGGTGTAGCAGATAAGTTGGCAATGGAAGTGGAATTCTTAAGCCTAGTTGAGCCTAGTTCATTCTTAAATGGGAATGTACTTACGATGTCTGCACTCCTGGAGGCATATAACAACATACAAACAACGTTGCAAACATCTCGTAGAGTCAAAGCAAATTGAGCTACTCCTCTAACTCGAAATTCCTGACATACAATTGCACAGAGCAAAGCATATTGATGAAATGGGACGTGTAACCATTCAGAGTACAAGAGATGCTGCAATTCAGCTGGCTGAAGATACAACTTCAGATAGTAATGCGGACATGAAAGTTCTGTATTGAGAAAAGTGCATTGAGTAAAGTGGCAACTAAACTGCAATAACGGAACTTCACTTATTCACTTACAGATGTTACAGAAGAACATCTTCCAAAAGAATTACATAGTTTTTATTTTTGGAACTTCAGAACCCAAACGTGATACTCTTTGTAGGTCACAAGTTTTCAGTGGTAAACAAGAATGCTATGAACTTAGCACGAATGACAGTGACTATGTATGTGTCCCAGCCCCAAATTAGTAACAAGAAATCTTGGAGCTTGAGATCAATATGTGAAATGCCACGCTATATCAAATCGGCAAGCCACTCAAACTAGAAAACCGTTGACATGTTGCACCAGTTTTGGATGTCGCTTGAATCCAACAGAGTACAAACTGCTGAACTTTACATCCATCCTGATTCATACACGGAAGATACATCTTCTTTACCACTGATACCATTGATTGATTACCTGACAGAAATAGAACAACTCATTGAGCTGCCATAGCAATATATTAGAGAGCTTACCCTGAAGACGAGACACCACAGCTGCAAGTGACAAGGCAAGCTTGGTGCTGCCTTTTGAAGGAACTACAAAGCACAATTACAACTCTTTTGGAACGTCCAAACCGAATGGTAAAGCATAAAAGCCCCATTTACACAGCACTCAGTATGAATGGAAACGTTCAACTATCAGTAAACAAGCACTTTCCAGATGTTGCCTGGCTCATTCCAAGAACTATGTCTACAAACGCAATTAACTCACATGCTATGGATGTGGATGATAACCCCACAAAGGAAGGAGGCATTATTGCAGAACACCAGCAAAAATATTTACAAATTCCTGGAAGCCATGGAAAGATTTGAAGTTGGTATGCATACCACTCTACAATAAGCAACGAGTTGCCTACCGCAAGCTAGGATTATTAGGTGTTTGGGGAGGATGCGACTTTCTAACAGACGGCCTGCTTCATCAGCTGTACAACTCGCATGAGAAGGCTTTCAGTGCGATTGCAGCGCGAGATTCAAAACAACGGAGAATGCGCCGGCGATCGGAAGCTTGACGGTTGGTGTTGAAACTGAAAAACGTCACTAGAGGGCCTCTGAGCTGCAGCCGTTTGGGCTCGATCTTGTAGGGAAGACAACGCAGCTGCCCCTCTTGGCTTACACTCGGCAGGTCTATACGAGCAAGAGCCTCTTTCAAGATAAAATATTCATTTAGGGTTTAAATTCAGTGTGCGGTGCCATTCGTTTCTTATGTTTTCTTTTCTAGTAATCCGTGGCAAACTGATCGTAGCTGATAACGTCAGAATTAGTAGGTGGCTGTTACAAAATCCCAGCAAGGTGACCCAGAAGAGTATCGCTTTGTTGCCGCCATTTTTTCCACCGACTAACGCCAACGTTTTTCGGTGGGTGCTTCTCGCACGCTAAATTTATCGCTTCTCACACCAGTGATACATGTATCACAGCGAATGACGCATCCTCCCCAACAACTAATAATCCTAGCCACAAGAGTGGGCTCATCTCCACTCATTGCTGCTCCTGCACACGAGTGTTGAGTAGTTTCAGCACTTTTAGTGGATAGATTAAGTGGCAGCCAGTATCGTGCACAATTTAAAAGACACTATGCTTAGGGAGGTCAACCGTCTTCGGATGAAAATAAACACTAAAACATTAAAAAATTCATGGCAGTATCTACCGAGTCACCAGGTCTATAAAAACAATCCATTCAGGCTTTGTCCAGGCCTAAAGCTAGATACAATTTAAAAAATATTTAACATACCAATTGATACTACACGTTTCTTGATGGGCACCCAGAACTAGAGTGGCAACAGAAGGCAGTGGTTCATAACAATATGGCCTGGTGCAAATTATGTAGGGTAGTTTAGGTAGACCGCTTTTTCTTGAACTTCTTGAATTTGTTAAGTTATAGGTTGTTGATGACAGGAAAATATTCTTTTAGAAATTTGCTTTTTGGAATTAAATGATTGTAAATAGGAGTTACATGAATAAGGATAACAAGTGATTCAGGGTTTATTCTTGCCCTAATGTTTTTTTCTTTGAAAAGTATTTTGGTCCTATCCTGGGCTGGTGCATGCCCTGTTGAGAGCTTTTTGGGGGAGTGTTTTTTTTGGGGGGGAGTGACTGTTTTAAAAAAGTGTTGAACAAGTGAACTGGATTCAGTTTGCAATTTAAAATTCGATTTGTAGGAATTGAGACGTTCTTGTAGCCTTTGAAGGCTCTGGCCTGCATAACTGGCCCCACATGTGCTTTCACCACATGGTATACGACATACCGTATTTTTTTTTTAATTTTGCTTTGATGTATTTTATGACTGTTTTCCGTCATTTGCATTTTCTGTGTTTACTTAACACAAGCCTGATATTTTGTTGTATCAACAATTTTTTCAGTTTTTCGGTGATTCCTTGGAAGTATGGGAGTGTCAGGAACAAGGATGGGGAGGGAGGAGGATCCCTTCTGGGACGAAGATCCCTGAAAATGAACCTTTTGGTATAGGCCAGAGGATACCCATTTTCAACATATTTTTACTTCATTAATGACGACATTGCTTTTATAGTGTTGGTCAACATATGAATGAAAATTAAGTGTATGGGTTTTCTGCATAGGTTTACAAAAGTGCATAAATTCCTCAGTACTATTGTTTATTATTGCTTTAGTATCTAAGAAAGGCAAGGCTTGATCGTTTGAGTGTTCCATCGTGAACTTGAGCGATGGAGTGATGTTGTTAACGAAATTTAAAATGACATTTTTTTGCTGCAATGGTAGTAAACAAATCGTCACTGTAGCGATTGTAGTATGCAATATGAGGAAAGGAACTAATAAGTTTGGTGTCTATGGTGTTTAGCACAATGTCGCAAAGAAACGTTGAAAATGGGCCCCCCCCCCCATACGTGCTCAACTAATTTGAGCAAAATTTTTTTATCCCATTCAAAGTGTGAGATTTCAAAAACCAAAACAACGGCTTCAATATGTGTATCTATACTCCAGCCTAAGGCCTGGAAAGCAGGGGGAGGGGGTGGTTTGTTTTCGATTCTTTTTCAAATTTCGGCAAAAATAAGGCATTAATCAAAGGCTAGGGAACATTTGTTCAACATCTAAAGAAGCAAACTCGAAACCAATTGGGACACATATATCCTGTAAGTCGTCAATGATTTTGCATGCATCGTGTGTGGCCCCTCTGCAGGGGCTTTTAAAGTTGAGGCAATCATCCTGGCCAACACAAGATTTGGGGAGTTTTTCTCACTAGTGATAATGCTGAGTGGGTTTCCCACTTTATGGGTTTTAATCTGGGGAAAAATGCATAGCGCAACGTGGTTAATTTTTTTTATAAGCATCCAAAACAGCTAGCTTGATTTCCTTTTTTTTTACTCTTTCAAGAATTTTTTTTTAATATTTTGGCGGTGTATTTGCTTATGGGGTTGCATTTTAACTCCGGGTATATAGGGTCATTCATTATATATTCATCACTGCGTCCTGTTACCACTCTACTTCCGGGCACACATCAAAACACATATAGTATCAATTGGTATGTTAAATATTTTTTTAATATTTAAGCTTTAGGCCTGGACCATGCCTGATCGGTTTGTTTTTATAGGCCTGGTGACTCGGCAGATACTGCCATCAATTTTTAAATGTTTTAGTGTTTATTTTCACCTGAAGACGGGAGGATGCCCTCCCGAAACCTAGCGTCTTTTAAATTGTGCATGATACTGGCTGTCACTCAATCTTATTTTACCTGCACGTGAGTGGCAGTTGTTTTGACACTGCACATGCAATCCCAAGGGATACCGTTGATGTTGTTGGCCCAGACAACGAAATAATCATCTCTCTTGACATGGGATACTACAAGCCTGCAAAACAGTTTCAAATGCCTCACAGAGATCTGAATCACTTTTTTTTCATCCTGGTGAACTTCACACAGAGATGGCAATGCTAGGCTGCATAGGAAATTACATTGAAATAGTGGGATTGAATTTGGTTAGACTGAGGCTGGTCTGTCCAAACTAATGATTGTGAAGCACATCATTCAAGGGAAACACGTGAAAATAGGAGTAGAAACACACACCTTACAGGATGTTTTTACTTTGTGCAAGAACGTCATCTTCCAGGAGTATTCAGAGCTGCCAGAAATCTTTAGAAATGCAGCGAAGGAACTCAGTGAGGCATGTGCTGAGAAAATGCCAATGAATCACATTCCAAACTAGGGCAGGCAATGAAGTCTTCAGCAGTAATGAAGGAGATGTCCAAGTTTGATTCTACTACAGGTAGCAATCAATTATCAACTATTACACGTCAGTACATAGAGATGGTTATGCAGATGATAATTTTCATCAGATCAGTCAGAATGGGTAATTGGAAACTAAATCTTGTGGCACTGAAGACATTCACCAAACATTCCTTGCTCATGACAAACTTGTACGCGCTCGGTTGATGTCACTGAATCTTGCAGAGACGGAATCACTGTAGGGCACTGAACCAGACATGTATCAGGAATTCGTGCAGGAAAGCTTGGTAGTTTATAAGAATCCAACTGTTCCGGTTTGTGTCATCATGCAGATCATGCTTTGGAACACGTTAATCATTCGTGAAAGTAGCAGGTGGCCTCATTGGTATAACCGTCAATGACCAATGCTTGCACAAAACTTTTCCTCATCTCGCGATAACTTGCTAGACTTACAAGAAATGGCTAGCATACCTTCATATAGTCGAAAACATCACCATTCTATCTCCAGAGCAGTGTTAGCAAGGCAACAAAAAATATTGAGACCTCTGAGTATCTTCACCAATCCATTCACAGGCAACTGATGAGCTTAACAATTTAGTGACAAACGCAGTCATGCCTGAGCAGGTCAAGCAAGATCTGTGTACGGTTAATGAAATCAGAGCAAAACTACTTAAAATTTTGAGTTAAATGGCATTAAGTGAGACATAATTAATCTGTGGGCCCAAAGAACAAAGAAAAACTGAAAACCTGGTAAAACACCGGGATGCAAATCAAAGTAAAGATCAGAGACCAAATATTACAGCTAAAGGAAGATAGAAAACTTGTTTCAAATGTTTGTCACAAACGTTCTTCAGAGTAAGATAACACATTACGATGCAAATCTTGTGTAGCAGATAAGTTGGCAGTGGAAATGGCGTTCTAGTTGAGAGTTCATCGTTATATGGAAATGTACTTACTATGTCTGCACTTCAGGATGAATATAACAACGTACTGTCTGCATACAATGGTGCAAACATTACGTACAGTCACAAGCAAATTGAGCTACTCCTACGAATCGAAATTCTTGTTATGCAGTTTCACAAAACAAAGAGCATTAATGTATTGGAACGTGTAACCATTCAGAGTACAAGAGATGCTGCAATTCAGCTGGCTGAAGATACAAGATCAGAATAGTAATGCGGACATAAAGGCTCTGTACCACACAGCTTCTGCATTGAGAAAAGTGGCAACTAAAGTACAATAACGGAAATTCACTTATCCACTTACAGATGTTACAGAAAAACATCTACCAAAAGAGTTACATAGTTTTTATCGTTGACATCTTCAGAAGCCAAACATGATACTCTGTGTTAACAGTCTTCAGCGGTGAACAAGAACGCTATGAACTTAGCACAAACGGCAGTGACTATATTTGTGTCTCAGCACCAAATTAGTAACAAGAAATCTTGGAACTTGAGGCCATCACGTGAAATGCCACACTATGTCACATTCAGCAAGCCACTAAAAGCAAGAAAACTGTTAACATGTTGAAAGCAAATCAAAGTAAAGAACAGACACCAAACAGCAGAGCTAAAGGAAAATAGGAAACTTGTTGCTCGTGTGCTACTGGTATCCAAGTTAAGCCAGATATGAACATACAGGATATGGGAAAGTACGAGTTATCTGTTGAGCCAGGTCAATCTTTGCAGTTGATGGAACAATGCTGCACTGTCAAGTTAAGAGCAAGTTAATGTCTGGCCTTGAGAAATTACCTGACAGCGTCAATCTTGCTGAAAGTGATGCCAACAGACTCTGGCAACAGACAACCACAAAGAGTATCGTTAATGGATGGGATGACAGAAGTACAGTCATTACCAAAGCCATGCAACATAAAGCATTGCAGCCAACGTGCCCTTCATAAACTGTATAATAATGTAGAACAAATATTATGATTGATCGCTCCTGGTATTAAATGACACGATGTTTCGATGTCATTGAAGAGTGCCACCCATGAGAAGAGCCAGGAATAAGATATTACATAACAGACAATACCTTCTTAAAAGAGGTACACATGAAACTACTTCTTTGTCAAAACAAAGATCAAACTTACGTCTTTCCTGTGAAATAAGCTGTTGGAAAAGCACATGAAAATGGCATGGACATCGTGGTGGTTTGGGGGGCCCCAATATGCTTCAATTAACATGGACGTGTCCCAGCTACAAAGTAATCTCGAAAAACCTAATACAAAGTTGGTGCAACACGCTGTAGCTGCATCTAACTACGGAGTTTCTAGTATCAGCATTCACCCACGAGATACAGACATGCTTGTGATTGCAATCCGAAGATATCGCCTGTTGTGGAAGGACAGTTATTTTGTAACAGGAATAGGTCATAGGCATCGTGTCATCCCACTTGGACCTACATACATGCAGCGTTTGTACCAAGTAAGACTACAGCTTTGCCTGTCTTCAATGCCCTTAGTGACTCAAAAAAAGGAGCCTTTGCTGGAAAAGCAGTTAACTTTCTGGAAAGCTTTTCATATTACCCATCACGATGTCGTAACTGCACTTGTCTTCTTGGGGACAACTTTGCCACCGGATGAAAGGACTTTAGCTGCTGTTGAACAGTTTGTATGTAACGTTTACTAACTACAAACTCATATCTCTACAGTGGATAATTTAAGATGGTGGTTGTTCACAAAGAAAGAGGCTCAGTGGGAACGCTTGTCACCTACACAAGTAGTTGCTTAGCATCCAGTTGGAGCCAAAATTTGAATGAGGTGAAGGTGGCAGTTGAGAATGTGCATGTGGTTGCATGCATAGTTGCTTATTTAAAATACATATTACTGTGGTGTTGTTGGCTGGGTTTAAATGAGTTTCAGTGTTTACGCATTGTCAGTGGTCATTAATGCCAACCTATATATAGTCTGTCTTTCATGTAGTTAAATTTATCGTTTAGTAAATAAAAAGATCTGTAAATTTAGTTGCTACCAATATTATTGTTGGCATTGAAAGTGGAATCCTACTTGCATTAGCTCTTGTAACTATACACATAATAATAATAATAATAATAAATTATTATTTACTAAGAAAACACAGTAAGTATGATTTCAATTATTTTATTACTCAGGATATTCAAACTGGTGGTTTGTTTTCATCAAACCGTTCCAACGAGCTTTGTTAGGTTCCCTGACTAGTCAATCCACTACCAACAAACAAAACTGAAAGTGATTTTTAAAATTTTTTTTTTAATTTTTGAAAATTGAAACCAAAAACATCTCTTTTAAAAAACTAAAATTTGAAATTCGAAAGTGAATCTGGTTTTTTATGAGTCATGGCCAATGGGAAATTACGTTGGGTCACATGACAGGAAACAGAAGTCGACCGTAATACCTGCACAGTACGGACAGAAGTGACGTCATACTGCACATACAGGAAGAGATGTCACAAAAGTGGAAGTGTGTTGGGAACACACATTTACCTTTATGGTTCTGGTATATATGAGGTACCAGTCTGCCACAACACCACTACATTGCTATAATCGCTTTGTATTCTGCATGGGCAGTTGAGCTGAATGTCCATTATTTCTTTGCTAAGCTGCATGGACAAAAGACCTGTAGTGTCATATTGCTTTGATTTCCCACGTGAACAATAGACCTATATTAACATATTCACTTTGTTGTCCTGCATGGATGTATTTGCTAAACTGCCTGGATAGTAAACATGCACTACCATATTTACTTTGCTGTTCTGTTTGTACTTTAGAATAACATTGCCATATTTGCTTACTTTCCCTTATGGACATTAGACTTGTATTATTAAATATGCTTTTCTATCCTGCGTGGACATTAAACCTGCACGCTATATTTGCTTTGCTGTTGTATGCGGCATTGACTACCATTGTCATATTTGCTTTACTTTCCTGCATGGACATAAAACCTGCATTGTCATATTTGCTTTGCTATTCTCCACGAACATTAGAACGCGCAGTGATATTTCCTTGCTGTCCCGCATGGTCAATAGAATTGAATTGTGATTTACTTCGTTATATTGCATGGACATTAGACTTGCATTGTCATATTTCCTTTGCTATTCCGCATGGATGTATATTTGATTTGCTAAATTGCATAGACAGTCGACTTGCATTGCCATATAGCTTTGCTGTACCCCTTGTACATTAGTCCAGCATTGCCATATTTGCCATGCTGTCCCGCGAGGATAGCCGACATGTATTGCTGTATTTTCTTTGCTATCCTGCATAGACATTAGACCTGAATTTTCATTTGATTTGCTATCCCACATGAACAATTGAACATTCACTCACTTTGTCATGTTTGCTTTTCTATCTTGCATGGATGAATATTTGCTTGGCTAAACTGCCTATTTACTTTGTTATCCTGCTTGTACGTTAGAACCGTACTGCTATATTTGGTTTATTTTCCTGCATGGCCATTATACCTGTATTGCCATGCATGCTTCGCTGTTCTGCATGGATTTTAGACTGCCATTTCCTGCAGTGCCCTGCTGTTCTGTGTGAACATTAGAAAACAGTCCAATATTGTCTTTGCTATCCCGCATAAGAAGGATCTGAATTGTCAGTTGTTTTGCAATGCTGGACGAACATTAGACCCACATTTCATATTTGTTTTGCTATCCTGCATTGGCAGTAGATATTTGCTTTGCTATCCCTCGTGGACATTTGACCTGAATTGCCATATTGCCTTTTTTTTTTATCCTACATTGCAGTAGACATGGATTGTCGTAGCTGCTCTGCTATACTGCCAATAAAATATCTTATGAAGTGTACAAAACTTTGTGAAATGCATTGAAACACATGACATTAGCAAGTGAATCACGTCCGGCTCATATTGCTTCTTTGTTATTTCATCTAGGACGACCTAGGAGGGCCGATGATGCGTTTTAGCCTAAACAAGAGTTGGGTTCTTGCTGGTGTCATGAGCAATATTTGGACTTGCACACACGGTGAAGACCAGAAAAATTTACCAGGAGTTTACTTCAGAGGCAGTTCATTAAAACCCTTTATCGTTGAACACTGGGAAAATTGAAAAAAGAAACCGATTCAAGACCCTAAGTACAGAGCAGGATTGTGTTTTGTAAAATGTAGAAGTTCAGTTATGTTTAAATACATAGAATTAGAATAAAACAAATGGTTACAAAATGGGCAGAGTTTTTGTTTTTCGTCTGCCAGATTAAACTAGCAGAGCTAACATTTACTAAATTAGCAGTAGTAAATGATTCAAAAGGTACATCAAGTGTGAGAATGTCTGGTGCTTGAAACACGACTAAATGATGGTGATTGAAATCAAGATTCCTCACATGCTTCTTCAACATTTGTAATGTGGCAGATTTAACAACATCGAATGTTAGCTTATTTCATATAAGGACAACTCTCCTTGCAAAGAATTATCTTGCATTCCTTTTGCAACAAGGCACAACAGTAAGTATATTACTCCATAACAGAGGGTGCAGCACCACCTTTTTCATCTAGACCAATATCCAATGCCAAATTCTTTACTGCCTAAAAGTATGATATCACCACCTTTGTTGTAACTCTTCTCTTGTCCACTGCCTTAAAGTATCATGTCATCACCTTTTGTAGTAACTCTCCTCTTGTCCACTGCCTAAAAGTATCATGTATTCACCTTTTGTAGTGTCTGCTCTTGTCCACTGCCTTAAAGTATCTTGACATCACCTATTGTAGTAACTCTTCTCTCTTCCACCTCCTAAAAGTATCATGTCATCAACGTTTGTAGTAACTCTGCTCTTGTCCACTGCCTAAAAGTATCATGTCATCACCTTTTGTAATAAAGCTGCTCTTGTCCACTGCATAAAAGTATCATGCCATCACCTTTTGTAGTAACTCTGCTCTCGTCTACCTCCTAAAAGTATCATGTCATCAACTTTTGTAGTAACTCTGCTCTTGTCCACTGCCTCATGACCTTTTGTAGTAAATCTGATGTTGTCCACTGCATAAAAGTATCATGTCATCACCTTTTGTCGTAACTCTGCTCTTTTCCACTGCCTAAAAGTATCATGTCAATACCTTTTGTAGCAACTCTGCTCTTGTCCACTGCCTAAAAGTATGTCATCACCTTTTGTAGGTACTCTGCTCTTGTTCACTCCCTAAAAGTATCATGACATCACATTTTGTAAAAAGTATCATGTCATCAACTTTTGTAGTAACTCTGCTCTTGTCCACTGCATAAAGTATCATGTCATCACCATTTGTAGTAACTCTGCTCTTGTCCACTGCCTAAAAGTATCATTTCATCACCTTTCGTAGTAAATCTGCTCTTATACATTGCCTAAAAGTATAATTTCCTCACCTTTTGTAGTAACTCTGCTCTTGTCCACTGTCTAAAAGTATCATATCATCACCTTTTGTAGTAACTCTGGTGTTGTCCACTGCTTAAAAGTATCATCTCATCACCTTTTGTAGTAACTCTTCTCTTGTCAACTGCCTAAAAGTATCATATCATCACCTTTTGCAGTAACTCTGGTCTTGTCCACTGCCTAAAAGTAACATCTCATCACCTTTTGTAGTAACTCTGCTCTTGTCCAAGGCCTAAAGTAGTCTAAAAAGGCGATTGGGCTGTCCCGTCACATTAGAAAATCCAGGGGATACAAAACCCAGGAAAAAAACAGAAGAGGTATGTTTCAGGGAGAACCTCCCCTTAAAAATGTATATAAATATTAAAAAAGGATAAGTCATGGATTCAAGTTCAATTATTCTTACAGGTGTAGGTGCTGAATTAAGCTGTAACTTGAAAACGGCGATATATCTAAACCCTAAAAAAGAGTATGAAATGGCACTCGTATCCTTGGATATGTACTACAGTATTATCAATGTGTTCGCTGACAATAACGAATTTTTGTACACCATTGATCGATTTGCGAGTCGTTCCTGGTGCTTACGAAATTTTGGACTTGAATAATTTTATGCAGTCTACTTTGGAAGGAAGGAATCACGAAAAAAATGCCATCGTTTTAGAACCGAATCATAATACTTTAAAAACAAACTTGATTGTAAATAATCTGCTATACGGTGTTTCGTTTCTGGAAGATGATAATTTAGGAACTGTTCTAGGGTTCCTTCAGGGAACTTATACTAAACCTCAGCAAGGTCAAAAATCCGTGGATATAATGGGGCTCAATACAATTTTTGTTCATACCAACATAATCGGCGCTTCCTACGTGAATGACGACACTCAACCTTGCATATACGCTTTTATCTGGGAGTGCCACCGGGTTATAAGATGATAGTTTCCCCTCAAAATTTAATTTACCTTCCCGTAACTACCGAAAAGATTTCGTAATATTCGTATTTGGTTAACTTATCAAGATAACGAAATGATAAATGTTAAACGAGGACTGTCAATGGCTTTGGAAGTTTTGGAAGTTTTGAGCATAGTACAAAAATATTTTTTAGACCTCAGATGAAGTCTGACGGTGAGGTCTAAAAAATAATTTTGTACTATGCTCAAAACTTCTAACTTTAATAATATTTGCTAGGCTGTTAGTTTCTTGTGCCAGCAGTGATTGTTAAGTCGCCAACAATGAAATTTATGGCTAGGAAGTCGTAGTCGATATTCCTTAGACAAAGCCATTGTAACAAACAGAATAAAAAAGAAAGAGGTGGTAAAAGTGGATTCCGAACAATGAAATATTTTTGCAAGTTTAGTCAAGGCTACGTTTACTGATTGATTGACGCTCGTTTACAACAGTAATTTCTCTCCTCTCCCCCCCACATAACTTGGTAAAGGCATTCTTCCCCACTCTAGCTGCAAGGAAACAGTTAGGGTCAACAGTAGTTCAGCTATTCCTTTTGTTATCAAGCCTATCATTGGTGATATTCTTAATCATATCAAAAACCAAACTGATAAGAGGGGCCGCGAAGTTCCGAATGGTATGGCCCTTCACAGGAGTGCTATCAATGCACACCAAAACATTCGCCAAGTTAATTGCACCGACTAATAGCTCGAAGGCTAAGTGAAAACTAGAACATTGCTACTTTCGGTAGCAATTGTTCAAGTTTTCATTTAACGTCCAAAGCATTATTCAGTGCGATTCAGTTAGTGAATGTTTTGGTGTGCTGATATCACTCCTTTGAAGGACCGAACCATTCGGAACTTGGCGGCCCCTTTTACCGGTTTTGGTTTTTGAGATGATATCAGTCCTTTTTTTTTTAATTGTGCGTTACTGAATTCCACTACCGTGTAGATGATAATAAAGTGCCATATGAACAAGAAATTGGTTTTCAACACTTTGCCACCTTTTGCCTAGAGGCCGAACTATTCTCAACTTAGTCACCTCTTCATAGGTTTTTGATTTGGTTTTAATTTTGTTGTAATTTGTTTTATTTAGTTAGTTTTGGTGTGTTGATAGCACTCTTTTGATGGGCCGAACCACTCTCAGTTGGGTGGGCTCTTTATCAGTTTTTTGCCTTGTTCTCTTTGGTTTATATTTACAGTTTGATTGTTTTTCGTGAATTGGAGGTGAATACCATTTCTTTGGCAATGTCGTTTAGATTTATCGTGATACACTAGTCACTTGTGTCTAGGCACGCACTATACACGTTGTCATTGTCCGAACTTTGGTTATAACAATATTTTTTTTACTTATGCGCCCTCCCACGCAATCCCCATTACACCCCCAGGCTCCAACCCCCATTCGTCCAATTTCATAGCTGGAAGCCTTCCCGTTATCTTGGAATCGGTGGATAATCACCCTACGGTATTTAACATGGGGATGAGCGGACTAGTTAGCTAGGTAGTAACACATTTGCAACGTTATTGAGGGTCTAATTTAGTATCGAAAGCAGCTTAGCTGAGATTCCTACAAGAGTTAATTTTTGTCAGGTGGGTCATTGCTCTCGATTTTACCACAATTTAAGCGTTAGTACCGCATTATTATTTTTATCCAAGTACCTGAAATGTGCCCAACTATGCTTCAAGATATTAGACACTGACGATATGGCGTCACGCTACAATGGTTTACAACCTCGACAATTGAATTAATATGATGTTTGTTGCCTAACTTGGTACGACACACTAGCGTGAGTCTAGATTATATGAAAACTAATTACCCAGAAACTAATTTTGAATCTGTAGGAAAACGAGCACTGATAATGTTTTAATAAAATGTTTTCTTTTTTCATTTGGTATCTAACCCATTCGGCAATACCCTAGAGGGAACGCAACAAATGGATTTCCACACCGTTTTTTAAATATTAAATGCAAAGGTCAACAAACATACACTCTCGAACTGTTTTGTTTTATTATCATTGTGCTTAAATTTACAGGCAGTTGTTTTTGGCTGATTGTTTTACGTTGCATTCCCTTTAAATCATTACGATTGACTGGATCATTTCGATTGTATTCTTCGACCGCATTACAAAGTAGTGAAATTGTGATAAATCTTATTAAGGTTTACATAAATGACTGCTTTACACTAATAATTCATTACAAAAGAAAATCGAACTCGTTTGATGCCTAAGGTAAGGTTTAACTGATACGAAGTGAAAACAGCAAAGGAACACAAATAAACTTTCCTGTAAGGTTTCAGATACTGTAGTGTTGCTGTGCTGTTTAGTCCACGTGAAACTTTACTGCTGTATTCATATGTTTTTAACATTTTTACTTTTGCACCCAATACAGGGTGTTTAAAAAAAACGCTACACGCCGAATTCCAATTTTTCTAAGTCCAACAACCATTCCCCGTCACTATAACCCTTATCCCTGACCTCAGTACAGAAGTCAAGAAAATTACTCCTGACCTCAGGAAAGAAAGCTTTCATTTGCATTCCAAATAAGAACCGAAAAGTAACAAAAGCATGTGACAGCCCTGGTTGGTTGGTTCGTGGGTGGGTGGGAGGGGAAGGGGTGCACCAGAACAACTAGCCCATAATTAGATTTCAAGTAAAAAGAAATAAAAACCTTTATTTGGCCATAAAGCAAAATAGCTAAAATAAAGGCTTTTACGGTATTTGGATTAAAAAAAAAACGCAAAAGGAAAAACGCATGTGGCAACCCTGGTTGGTGGGGGTGGGGGGGGGGGAACCAAAACAAACAATAAAATCCTATAATTAGTAGGAAGGGACAC
>JAHWFP010187046.1:0-14333 GCA_023313725.1 Lithobius niger | reverse complement strand
CCCCCCCCCCCCCCCCCCCCCCCCCCCCCCCCCCCCCCCCCCCCCTCATTTCAAAAGAACTCCAATGAAATGACTAGTTGCTCCAAGCTTTGCTGTGAATTACACGTACAAAATGATAATTATAAAAAATAAACAATTTTACCTGGGGGGAGGTCAAAATTGTTTTCTATTGCCTAAAGAAAATACACACTACGTGTAAATTTCATTGCATTCAGTTCCAGAGTGCTTTTCAATCTGGAGGAATCAAAACTCTCTAGATCCGTCCAGGTCAGTCACCCACCTGCGCACGCGCGGTCAGGTACGCGCGGGCCCTCCAATGGTGTTACGGCGTCAGCCAGCCATCTACTTTTCCACATGATACGTCAGCCATGACGGTGACTCGAGAGGGGAGGTTGGGTGGGTATTTACAGGTAGTGTATATTTTCTTTAGACAATAGAAAACAATTTTGACCTCCCCCCCCCCAGGTAAAATTGGGTTTTCTAGTCCGACGGAAAATATCACATTACCTGTAAATTTCGTTGCATTGACAGTTGACCACGTCAATATAGGTGGCGGGCACCATCATGGTGGGGCCCCCAAGGGTGTGAGCTGGGTCCTCAGTGACTGAGTTGAGGTTGTTTTGTTGCAGGCACAACATTTCAGATCACGACCGACTTAAGTGCGCAAGGCTGTCGGAGTGGGGAGGGAACATTCCTTTGCCAAAGCAGTGAAGAAGTTCGACGAGTTTCAAGATTTCAGCGTTGGCTTTGGGGAGGGCTAAGTTAGAAGTTTGAAAAAAAAAGGGGGAGGGGGAGTTGAACTCGGTGTTCAATCCTTAAGATGGTTTCATCGTGGAGGAGGAGGAGGAAGGGTTTCCGAGATGTTGACCTGTACTTGAATTTCAGTGCCGCATGATTCATTACGATGTGTGCTTGAGATGAGGACAAGGTTGATGCTTGTCTGAAAGACAGCCAGGTTCATAGATGAGCATGCAGAAAAACCAAGAGGAATTTCGGACAGAGATTGATGCCTCTTCAACTGGGATGGTCAGTGATAGTACGACATTTCCTTGGTCTTTTAAACTGATAACCATCGACGGACGATGGAATGCGAGGCGACGGGGCAGCCATCTTGGGTGTGGGATCGGTCGTTGTTAGATGGGGTTGGATCATTGCGTAATTCATTTGAGCATGCGTTGATTGTCCGAGAACTTGAGAATCGGCCTGCATGAACTCGTGACAGGAACAGGAGACAAAGATGCACAGTTGTTTAAAAACAGTACAGGGGTAATAGACCGATGGAACTTGAAGATGACGATCGGAGAGAGTATATCTTTCCCTTGGCCTACAAGTGAGGAATGAGGTGAGAGTTTGCCACATGGAAGCTGTGAAATAGAAGAAGAACTGAGTTGATGGAATGACAACAAAATTCGGATTGACGAGCAACGGACTGCGAGGCGCTGGGGCTGCCATGTTGGTTGCAGAACCAGTCGGCCTTTCATCAGAATGCGTCATGGCGTCGTCAGCTTGACCCTGTGCAGGCTGTCCGTTATCTTGAAACCGAGATGGAAAACAGGACAGCAAAGTTGGACTGTTGTTTGAAGGCAGGACAGGCGTTTGATTAAGAGTTGACTGCTGTAGATGACGGGATCCGGGTGGTGTTCATGGATGTCCAGGTGGTAAGGTCGACGGTTTTCCGTTGGGCAGAGCAGTGTGTATGGGTACAAGACAAGTGAAAGGTTGGAAGTTCCGTAGATTGTACAGATGCAAAAGGAACCGTGTTCAACGCAGAGTGGTTGGGAAGTGGGTGCATGAGTCAAGGGGGTTGGAATGAGTGGCGAGATGTGTCCGTGACAGGTTAAAAGGACGAGTGGAGACTGTTGATTTGGGCGTAATCCCTGGGTGGATGGCCAGTTAATGCGTAAAGTGGGGTTTCCGCTGTTCCATTAGCCCATGGTGAGGCAGTGACAACGTGCTAAGGGTGTAGCATGGTGCATTGCTGTGAAATGTTGGACAAGATGTGGGTCCCAGAGTTCACATGAATGGATTGAGTGAGAAGTGTATGGGAACGAAAAGTTTGAGTTTCCTGTCGGAATCAGTCCGTGGTTATGCGTGACAGAGGTGAGTATTAATACGGGGCGGCTGACAAGCTTGGAGTATTTGGTGAGCATTAGGTTGTTTACGAACGAAGGGTGTTCGCTGAGCGCTTGGCCGTTACCGAGTGTTGGTTTGCGACGAGTAGCAGCTTGTAGGCATGTAGTAGTTGTCCCTTGTCAGTGTTGATTTCCAAAAGGAGCTGAGGTTCACTGGAAAGAACTGTTCGTGGAGTCATCAGTGAGAGGTTTTTGCTTTCAGCAGGTTCAGCGTGGGGTAGATTTATCGCTGAGCGATGACGAGATGTCGAGAAGTGTCACAGTTGTATGTTGAACAAACCTATAAACGTGTTCCAGCCAACGACACAAGTTACCAGGCCATGGGGTTGTGTCGCTGGGATGCGTTCCGGAATAAGATTTAATTTCCGGGTGAGAGGTTGCCGTCTTGAAGGGTCTTTGATGTGCAGTGTAGGAGATGCGATTTACTTGCAGAACTGCCGTTAGATGGGGGGGGGGGTCGATGGTGATGTGGAACGAAAGATGAACGTCATCAACGTCCAAGACGACCTCATGTTAAAGGACGGTGGACGATTGTAGTACCAAAAGAAAAATGGCAGGATTTAATGAAGATGCGAGAGCATGGCAATTCCGTGTATTTGTACCATAGTTGCGTGGCTTTTGGTGAAGGTACAGTTCACAGTTTGATGGGTTTGAGCTGTGATGGGCGTGCAAAGTCATCGGCTTTCGGCGAAAGTGAGGAGTCACGGTGAACATGTTGTTCCATAAGAAGTTAGACGAACGATTCTATCTTCCGCAGAACTACAGAAACCTTCGGTGAACGTTGGGTGCTGATTCATGCTGGTGTTTGGCGAATGTGTCGACGTCCAGGGGGGGGTTGGAGAGGTTCTGGGTGAAAAAATCTCCGATGATCAATTGAGGGTCGGGCAGCAAGCTAATGATGAGAAGCACGAGTGCAAAAGGCCAAATGACGAAACGTCTGCATCAACAGGGAAGGCAGGGGGGGACAGTCGGTGAATGCAGGATTAAAATTCCGATTAAGAGGGTTGAATGGGCAAGATGTTGGTGAAGATACTTCAACTTGAGCATTCGGTGAACGTGTAATTTGGCGATGGCAAGAGGCTGAGGGTTTCAGTGGAAGGTCATCCAGTTAAACGTTCGGCAAACGCCACACCTTTGGCGAACGTAGCACCTTCGGCGAACGCAGCATCTTCGGTGAACGTAGCACGTCCAGTGAACGTAGCATCAACGGTGAGAAGTGTATCCTCTTGGAGTTATGAAGGGATGATTGAAGAGAAATGACGGTGACGTTGTCGCATTTAACGGAAACATGCACGTCAGGAAAGGGTTCAGGATTAAGGGTGTGTTCCCATTTTGATGAAGGATGTGACGCATGAAGGTTTAGCAAGAATTCGGCGAGGGTTTAGCTTCAGTGAACGCTTGCACGTGTTGGGGTGGCAAGAGGAGGGGCAGCAGGCACGTCGGCATGAAGATGCACGTTCATCGATGGTTTGAATGTCTGCGTAGATGAAAAATGGTGATACAGCAACGTGGGCTTTCATTCGGCGAACGTTGAGCTTTTGGCGAACGGATGTGCAATTGGTGTTCGAATAGGGCTTTACCACATGTACTTTGGTGAAGGGTCATCCAGATGAACATTCGGTGAACGCAGCACCAATGGTGATAGTGTAGTATTTTCCCTTGAAGTAATGAAGGGACAATTGAAGAAGGCTGTGTTTTCGGCGAAGGCTTGCTTGGCTTTCGGCGAAGGCTTTGCTTGTGTTCGGCGCAGGCTGTGCTTTCGGCGAAGGTTTACTTCCCTTGAGTATAGGTATAGATTAACATTTTTCTCCACTCGCCATTGGCCAGTAGACCACACATTTTTAGTCACTTTTGTCACCAAATTTAAAATTTCTGTTTCTATGCATGTTTCAAGCGTGATCTATGACGTCAAAGCAAAAGTTTCTTATAAACTGTGGTATTTTCATTGGACTTGTAGAAACACAGGTTTAGAAAACTTGTTTGAAAATAATAAAATCCTCTGTCCACAACACTTCTCTTAACTTCTGAAACGAAGTGCTAGGGATTAAGTCCATCGGAAAGCTGACGAAAAAGCCGTATAAAGTTTACCAACAAGACGTAAAAACACGACAGTTCGTTACAGCCCTATTTATCACCCACCAATCCTCTGGCCAGATATTTTAATCGCCAACCTGCCTAATTTAATCCCCAACCGGCTAGTGGCCGGTGGAGTTCTGCACCTAAGTCTCAACGTCGTCAGCATATTTGTCCAAAATTGCACTGCTGGTGTAATCTGAAGATCATTCACGAAAATAATGAAAAGTAGTGAACCAAGGATGGGTCCCTGCGGCACACCACTATGTATTGGAAGAGGGTCAGAATGGGCCCCCTCAATGGCTAACCCACTGACTCTGATTCACTAAAAAGTCCTCAAGCCAATTCAGAGGTTTGACACTGTAATCACGGCATTCCAGTTTAACCCTTTAATTGCTACTAAGACTTAATGTAAATTTTTTTCAAGTACCAACTTTGTCAGTTGTGGGATTTTATCCGGTTTCAGTCGGTTTAAAGACAATAGTGCCAACTACTGGGCTGTGCTTGCCCGCTATGCTCGGGTTCCTCGGGGATCCATAGCTTGGCTCAGGTAGCTTGAGTCGCGCGTTTGGACTTATTTTTGACTGTCATCGTAGTCGTTTGGAAACGTACACAGTTAAAGGTAAGAGAGTACTTTGCTGTGTACCAGACTCGAATGCCTTGGCGAGAAAAATTATATCGGAAGGAATTCCCAGGCCACTATAAAAAGTTCAGTCATTCATCAGTGCAGTTAAGTAGCTGAGCAAAGTAGTAGAAAGTCCTGGAAGAAAACCGAATTGGTCACTTATAGTTCAATTATTTCATGTAAAAGCTTTAGCACAGTGTTTCGAATAATGTGTTCCATTATCGTGCATGGATGCAAGTGAAGGCAATTGGTCTATAGTTAGGCTATTAGGTTTAGTGGCATCACCATTTTAAAAATTGGTGTACGTTGACAGTTTTCTAGATATTAGGGAGTTTACCAATTACTAGGCCTATAGTATGTTCGAAAATCCAGGATGAGATTTTCGTGTGAATTTGGACAAAAATAAGTCCTATAGTATGTTCGAAAATCCAGGATGAGAATTTCATGTTGAATTTCCTAGTAGAAGGTAGCAGAAGGTAGCGGGACCGACAGACCGACTTGATTTGTGAGCAGTGTGCGCCTTTAAAATACTGCACTCACAGGTTCGACAGTAGGTATATAATTGTTATCAAAGCTACAGTTATCCAGCAAATGTGATGGTATATTCGCCTTGTCATAGTCTGTCGACATGCACTGACAGCCACTATGAGTGGCAGGATCTTACGGCAGGGGCTGAAATATTCAGATGCACAGGGACAAATTGCACTACAAAATCGCACCTTGCACTCCAGAAGCAACTCTTGGAGTGCAAAATAACTTTTGAACCTCTCAAGCTACAGACTTGCAGTTTGCCACATTTTAAACAGCTTGGAATTAGATTTCCTGTGACACCATTCCTCCCAAAGAAGTTAAACTCCATTTTTTACTACATTTGGTTAAACCATGTGTATACGTTTTTCAGTTGAATAGTGAATGTAAGTCAGTTTTAAGCAAAGTGCAGGAAAACGAAACATAGTATTGAGATGCTGAATGTTGTAATTTTCAATGGCTGTAAAATAGGAGACCACAATGTTGGTTTACATTTTGGTTTTGCACTTCAAAGTCTTTTTTGCAACCCAGTAACAGATTTGGAGTGCAAATTTGCACCCGGATCAAAATTTGGAAATTCGACCCCTGTTGTGGTGAACTTCGAGCATTTTTTCACAAATCTAAACAGAGCTCCAATGGGCCGATCTTTGATAACTGCATTTTCAACAGCAGCTACAAAATCTCTGGATGATTTTTGTGAATAGCATTTCTGGCAATTCAAGTAATTTGTTTTATTTTCATTTGTGGGGGCGATTCTGAACGTACGCCAAAGGCTAGTTTTTTTTTTTCTTTTAAGTGTAAAAGGGTTTTAGAAAATAGTTATCGATTTAATAAAGTAGCTACTATTTTCAGTACTGTATGGTATTGGATAATGCCAAGCAATGTATCCCACAACTCCATAGTATCTTTCAGGTTGCAGAGTTCAGCAGACCAGACCACACACACCCCCACGCACGGATATCAAAACAACAAAATTCAGGCGCTTGAGAGGACAATCCCGCTTTGTCATGTTAGAGTGTGATGAGTGACTCGTGCACATTTCCCGCAACACTTCACATCCCTTCAAAACTGCCTACCACTGCCTGAACCCCAAGTCATGTTCCTTCATTCAATAGCATATTTCAGATGAAGATAACAGTTTTAAAAAGGCCGTGTTTAGAGCAGGAGGTCCCATTTAGTTGTGCAATGTGGGAGGTGCACGAGTTGGCCTTCCATGGACGGCATATAGTGAAAAAAACATTAAACCATCAAATGTGGTAAATTACTTAAATTCATCTTTAAAGCACATGCAAACCAAAATTGCAGCACAAATTCCCAGTCGGAAGTTGCACAGCAGGCGAATTTTTGGTAATATTACCAGTAAAGTTGCTCGTGAAGTGTCACCTTCCTCAGGCCACTAAAAACACTACTTCAGTTTACAAATAACTTGCACGGCTACAAGTTTCGGACTTTGTCCTATTACGAACCGGTGGTGTAGCCTCACTACTCTGCTTCTGGGATTGACAAAGTTAACGGGCACCACACTCTACGGCACCTCCCCAAAACTTCTGTGAAACAAAGCATCGGTCCTGTACTGCGCAGTCTCAATCTCTTTGGCAGTATACTGGGCTGTTAGCTATGAAGGACGGGCTCTGTCGAAACACACCTGTCGTACAAGACACGAACTATGAACCTGTAAGTGCAACTGGAACGTGTAACGATTTAAGATTTCTTCACTGCATACTTTCATTCATGGAATGCCCAAATCGGAACAATAAAATTTTCATGTTTGGAATCTCAGTACGGTAATTCCTGTTTTTTAAGGGGTGAAAAAGGGGCAGAAATCTGAATCGTTTTGAAGGGGGAAAGGCGGGCTTTCCGAATCGTTGGCCATGGGACCCCATGTGCTAGTTACACCAGTGTTACAAAACTATACCAGACTAATTAATAAGCCCGCCACCAATCCCAACCCGCCCGAAGCCCATGCAATGACCTATGCCACTAACACAAACAAAACACAAGACCATTTGCTGCTGGATAACTATCAGTCACGACTCGCCTACGCCTTCATAATTGCACTGAGGAAAAATGATTGCTAGGTTACAAACTTAAAACTTTCGACTCTTGATCGCTCACGAAGGATTTTCGTTAACTTAGCTAGCCTACGTCCTTCACCCACCACCACCACAGTTGGGCGAATCTGAGTTTCCAAGTACACAGACCGTGCTTGTGGGATTCAGACCACAGCTTACGAACGCACCTTTAATCTGTCTGTTTATCAAGATCATTTTGCAGCTGTGAATGATGCCCCACCACGTGTTCTCTCATTAAAACGCAGGTCACAGACGTCACAACAATGATACGGACTGATCTGGTACTACTTCCAACTTGCGTGTTTACGTAAACGACGTGAGCTCAGGTGCGGTATTTCATTGATGAATTCCGCTCGAAACTACGCCACATCCAGTAATTTGCCAGAACGAATCGCAATTTTTTACACTTTTTGTTGCCAACTGGATTCTCCGAATCGACATGCGAGGCAACCCGTCCGCTGAAGTTCATTTGCGATCACAAACTTTTAATGTCCCTTTAAAACGACAACACGACCAAACGAGCCTTTCAAACTGCATCTTCCATTTAAACACACATTTATAAGTCGCATAAACTTGTTCCGAGCGTTTGGAATTAATGCGCGACTTAAAAATCAATACAAATTGAAGTAATTGACATAACTCACCAGCGACAGGTCGTCGTCGTCAGCCGCCATTTTCAACCTCAATGCCCTCTTTTTATTTACTTTTATAGGATATTTATTTGGTTTTCTTAAAATAGGGCAACTGTGTTTATTTAGAAACGGGACTGAAGTATTTGAGGTATTTTGCATTAATTTATTTGTTGTTTATTACCTATTTTATCGAGATATGACGTGTTTATTATTTTGAACTATGTTCATTTGTTCAAATTCGTGTGCTAGTTTTTAATGTTCTCAAGAGATGGCAGTGCCTGTTCTAGCGCGCGATCAAACCACCCGTTCGTAAAGTTCGTAAAGTTTAACGAAGAATACGGTAGGCTAAACAAATTTTTTTTTTAATGTTTTATTGCTACGTTTAATTTCTGTTTGGTGTTAATTTCCCAGAAAGCTTGTATCTCTGAATTTGATGAGTGATCTGAAAATAGAAATTCTAATATTTACGCATTAGTCTAGTGGTATCATAGAATAGATAACAGGTCTCAAATTGAAACATGTTTTTATAAGTTTCGCAACATTAACATGATAAGGCCAGCTGAGATAAAAGAAGCGCTCTTTACTATAAATCTCAGCGCTTTTATCAGCTGGCTTTGTACCAGAAGGTTATAATGCCTATACATTCGGAGAACACAGACTCACACAGAAGTATCACACGTCATAACTCTCTTCATATTTCCTCGCCCGTTACAAGGTCGGCTAAGAGAGAAGCTGTAGGTTTCCCTTAGTCTGGGCTCAGACGATGTCTCACCACGTGAACGCTATCCAGACGAGTCAAGGCGAGGCGAATGCCGGGCAAAAAAACGTCTGAACCCAGACTAGGTTTCCCTAACCGGCACTAGGCCTGGACATTCATCATCGATGTAATCTAATTTGAACAAGCCTTCGAGATAAGTGGCAATTTCCTCCAGGAGCGAATTACATATACCACGTCCTTAGGAGTGTTTATTACACTCCTGTTTCCGCCTAGCTGGCCTTGGTTTGAAAAACCGAAATTTAATTTGTTTTAATGCTGTTGCTCAAGGTGGGGTGGGGTGGGGGGATTGGGAGGAGTGAGACAGAAGTAGAAAAGGAGAGGGGGAAACGCGAATGTGATAAAAAAAAAATTCCATGACTCCCCCGCCCCAAAGAAGACCCTGAAAAATATTTTGACCCCTTCCCCCTCTAAACAAAGTAAGTTTTTCGTATGCCTCCTGAGGCTTCCTGTAACCAAGTCAAATAAATAGTAGTCCGCACCGACAAGTTGCCAGTTGTTAGGAATACGTGATTTTTTTTGACGAAAGGACAAGGTTGAATTAAAAATAAAAAATGGTCTAGGAAACATTGAAAGATGTGTTCTAATTTAACCCTTTTTTGTACCGAAATTCATACAGTAAGAGAACGCGATGAACATGCTTATACAAGTTTACTTATAAAGTTAACTTGTATATCCATAGCAGGATTTGGTCCACAGTATGCCCTGACGTAGTCATCATCTGAAAGACGAAGCCTAGGAGCCAGGAGGACACTACAATGTTCCTGGTTCCTGAAATTTCAGGTCTACGTGAATCCTTACTGCTGTATTCAATCAATGCAACCAGGGCAGTGGCCAGCCCCTTTGGGCCCGAGGCAAACCAACTCAATCTCGCCCCTCCGCCCCGACTGCCTTTTGTGGAAAGAAAAAGAACATTTTCACGAAAGTTACAACTGAGACTTAAAGTGGCACTATCACCGATTGAAAGCAGACGAATTCTGACAACATCTAGGGCTGTGTAGTACCATCTAGCGTTTGCTTGCACCAAGCGAAGGAATGCATAACGGCATTTCTTTTAACGAAACAAACAAGCCACGACATCCTTAATTATTGAGTGAAAATTTGGTTCATCCTCGTGCACCTACGAGCAAGCTATGAAGGTTAACAATATCAATGTCGCTAGATGGCGCCACAGTATTTTCGTTCGCAGTTCAATCGGTGATAGTGTCACTTTAAACAACTAAATACTAACTACTCCTAGTAAATGAGAGAGACCTGTTCCAGGCAATTGAAGTGGTTGAAGACAACGTTGGATTAATACTTAGTTGCCCTAAATTAAAGTTGGACTGAATTTAAAAATTTTTTTAACATTTTACAGAACAATTTTTCTAGCCTTGGCTAAAGCAAGTTCACCAATAACGTTTTCGCAATTTTAATAAGTCTGCTACTGAAAACTCTATTGACAAAATTGCCAGGATCGATAATTGCTCTTGGCTAATTGAAGATCTCAGGTAATTCTTAACGGATTTCAGTTTGCTAGTGCGTATGTGACTGACGGAGTGTGAAATTTAATTTTGGCGGTCAATCTTTCCAAACTAAATTTAAACTACAGCAGTACAGTGCAACCCGAGGATACACCATAGACATGAATGGGCTAAACCCACTTTTTATTCCCACCTTATATATCTATGGAATAGTCTGCTACAGGCCGTGGTCTTAGCTCCTACAATCAAAAGTTTATGAAACTTATAATGCATGAATGATTATTGCATGGTAACTTTATGCATGGTTTTCGTTTTTGTTTAGAGTCCCAGGTGCTGGACAACTATATTTATTGTTGCTTTGTTAGTTTGTGAAGAGGTTTCATAAACTTTTGCTACAATACAACATTGAAACCCAGTTTGATGTTCACATTGCTACAAACCATTCCCATTTAAAGGCACATAAATCCCTCCGTTCTGGCCGCTTTACTCTGCGTCACCTACGCTTAAATATAGTTCAAACGACCGCATCGCGCATTGCTCTGCGACGCTAGTCATACTCATTTCGGGGCCGCTGCTACGTGACACATATTACGACCAAGTCGCAAACTTGAGCGAAGGATTAATTATCCTTCCTCCAGGGCCGCGGCTTGCCAACGATGTGGCGGGAGTTATATACCGCTCGGACCGAGCCGTTTAAAACAAGCCTAATAACATTCACGTGCCACTACTGACATCTGCATCGTACCCTTAGACCAGCAAATGAAAGGTAAATCAGTTTATAAAAAACTATTTCCGATAATGTATCGAGTGAAACTGTTAAAATATGCCGGAGGGAGGTATGTGCCTTTAAGCACATATACTTTGTGAATTAACCAATCTCTCTCTACTTCACTTCCGTACTTTTTTTGTGTCTATGTTTGTTTTCTCCTTTCTCCTTGTGGGTATTCCTTCTTACCCAATTATACACTACCACAGTTTACCTCCTAGCAGCTTGGCCTGGCTGAAGACAACGCGCATGCAAAGTGTAACTTACTGTATGCATGGTCAACCTTGATGCCATTTTTTGTTAATGCATGCTGAAACATTGTTTTTTTTTTAGGTTGATAAACTTGTTTAACTTCATCCTGAATTGTTTATTTGTTTAAATACTGCTACCTTTAAACTCTATGAAATTTACAAATTAAGTTGGTCTGGTTTACGACCCAGCTTATAGTTAATATAAATTTTAACAGTATATGTACTATAATGCATGAATGATCATTGCATGGTAACTTTATGCATGGTTTTCGTTTTCGTTTAGAGTCCGAGGTGCTGGACAACTATATTTATTGTTGCTTTGGCAACCGGCAGTCATGTAATGCCCTAGGGGCGATCTGACTGTTACAATAACGTTAAAGTTAAAGTAGGCTGTGAATTTATAAACTTTAGACCTAATGCTTTAAGAAACAAGACGGACGTACACTGACGTGCCTCTATTATACTTTTTTTTTCTCTCCTAATTTCGGTTTTCGGTTATCTGATCATTAACAGAAAAATACGTATAATCGGTTAAGAAAACATCCGGAAATCAAGTGCTAAATCAAGTTCAAGCTATTCTCTTCTTACGGCTTTGTAAACGTGTGTGCAACTACATCCGTTATAAAATATATTTGTGCTTTACCACACTTCCACGGCTACATGGTTGGCAGGAATCCAGCGTGGTACCCCCAAGAAGGTGGTACCCTAGGCAGGCACCTCGCTCGCCTTACCAAAAAAAAAAAAAATGTTTCAAATGTTTTTACTTTTGGAACCCAATTGGTATCTACAACTTGGCTTAAAAACCTCACTGAAAAAATGGTAAAAAAAAAAACCGAATAGTCACGAATCATCTGAATGGAACCATCCCTGCTAAGCCAAATATAAATTAGTATTAAAAAAAACCTCTTAAAGCGTATAAATATGGATGTAAGCCTTAAAAAAATGTAATGCAGTCGAGGAACAGATACAAGAAAAATACATATAAGTAATCGGGGGGGGGGGTCGCACTTGTTTTCAGTGATACTGTAGGTGGTAATGCTCCGTTGACTTCAATCCTTCACCACAATCACAGATACCATCCTGACGAGACCAGGCAGTCACTGGGGCACAGAGTGGAGAGTGGTACACACGTAGCGTAGACAACAACACTGCTACCGTCCATGGGACCCTCCAAGCCCCTTGGTACAGTGATAGACGGGGGAATCGAAAATAGGCCCCAGACCACGATCACTGGAGAACCAGTCCTCTACCCAACCGGCATCCGCCACAGAGGCACACTTATTACGTAGGTCCTTTGCTACGGACACCATTGCTTGATAGGACCTGAGTTGCACCCTTCACATATGATCCCATGAGGTCATCTCTCACAACATTGTCCTGCACACCTCAATGGCTAGGCACCCAACAAATAGACACCACGAAGCCCACTCTTTGCAACTCAAACAAGGATCGGAAAATGTCCACCGCTGCTGGGGGATAGCAGTTCCCGCTCATGCCTTTGCCCCTAAGGGAATGTAACACACTTTGCAAGTCCATGAAGATGGTCATTCTACATGGTGGAAAGTCACTGGCGACACTCAGAGCTACTGCAGGTATCATCAGCTCCCCCACCAGAATGCTTGGCAATGCTGACACTCAATAAACTCTCCCAATCTTAAAGTTTGAGACACAAATACCCAGTCCTTCTGTCATATTACCATCATACAAAGCTTCTCAAAACATTTTAATGGTTTCCTGGCCACACCAACACAAGTTCGGAGACCACAGTGGTTTAGTCACGCACGCTGCTAGACAGATGCATTCCCGCTATGACAAGAAATGGAAAATAATTGGCATTGTCGACTGTACCACAAAGTTAAGTACAAGTGCACCGCTACACCGGCAGTCCCGAGTCTACATAAATGGCGGAGTGGCAAGACCACTGGAGCCTCTCCACCACACCTCCCTTGTAGCAGTCTCTAAGAACAATACAGCATCTTGCGAGCTACGACCACGGTGGAACCCAAACTGAAGCGGGCTCAGCGTAGTCCTGTACTCCAGGTCCCAGGAAAGCCTTGTTGCCAATATTCGCTCGAAAAGCTTGTCTACGCAGAATAATAGTGCAATGGGACGGTAACTGGTGACCAAGTTCCTATCTCGTCCTGCCTTTGCCACTGGTGCCAGTATCGCGTGTCACCAGGCATCTGGAACTGGTCCACCTCTCTATGCATTCTTGAAAATCTCCAGTAGTACGTCTTTATTCTCTGGGGGTGCATACCGCAAGACTGTGTGGGAAACACGATCCAAGCCCAGGGAGCCATCCTTACACTCACTTAAAGTGATTTCAAATTCATTACAAGTGAATTCATGATCTTCCCAGGCTGGAGCCAGATGCAGAGTCCAATCAACCAATGGTCATGGTGCGTTATACACTGAGTGGAACCGGTCATTAACTGCCTCCACCATACCTTGACCTGCTGCCAACGTATACACTAAATGGAACCGATCATTAACTACCTCCACCATAACTTTACCTTCTACCAAAGAGCCACTTGGTAAGGTGATCCATTCCAGTGCCCGCTTGGGGGCCAGTAGGGAAATCATTGCTCACGCCTCCGATGCCTTTGTTGCGTGGGTCAACTTCGACGCACCGTCTTCCAAACATCCTTCCTTGCTCTTCGCAAAGTCACTTTCTTCTCTCTTGCTCGTTGTCAGAATTCGAGCCAGCGTTGGTCTGACTTAAGCCATGTAAAATGGCGAAATGCCCTTCCTCGTTTAGCCACTGCATGGTGGTATTCCAGCGTCCACCAAAGAGGCTTCAGGCCGCTTACTCCTATCTTGCTTCCATTTCCTCCATTGGATCTTAACCTAGCACAAAGTGTCTCATACACTCATACACAGTGTAGTTGAATAGACTCTTGGTACTAGTAGTCTGTGCTCTCAGCAGGTTCTTCGGAGGGCTAGCCACGCACGCTAAACATCTTTACTGATAACTTGTCTCAAGCTCGAAGTCATTATTTACACCACTGTGTTGTTT
>JAHWFP010187045.1:445-27375 GCA_023313725.1 Lithobius niger | reverse complement strand
AGCCCCGGAACCAATCATGCCGCACGCGACGAACCCTGTCGACACAGGGTTTAACGAGCGTTAACCACTCCTGGTCATCTGCCCGAAGCCCTAAGGCCCTATGTCTGCAACAGCCAGATTCCCAGGTGGTCACCCACCCAAGTTATCAATCCTGCCCAATGCTGCTTAACTTCGGGGATCTGACGAGAACCGGAAGATATTTTTTTCATCAACAATATCTTTTAACAATCGGATGTCTACAATCGGATGATCTACTGTTACTTGGCGGCTACACACTACCGTGTGTCTAGATAAATTTAAGTTAGAGCACATAATTTCAAATACATTACAGAGGAACGCCGAGCCAGCCGCCCGCAGAGCTATGGGGGGGGGGGGGGGGGGCTAGAAGTTCCAAATTGGATCGTGGGGGTTGCACCCCAACCCACCACTGGATTCGCACTGCGCACGTGGATGAATTTACAGAAGCTCGGTTCCATAATGCAAGGATTTGGCTACCGCGTATCTTTCATTTGGATGCTCAAGCTATTATCAAAAAATTACTGTCAGTTCATTACTAATATTATTATCAGTTTCTCTCCATACTGCACTGAAAGTCTTTATTCGTCTTTGTCCTTCGTCCATTTAACAACCGCCATATTAGCGAAGAAAGCAAGCCAATAGCAGCCCGTATCTGTGATGCGCTGGGCCAGCAACTTCCCTCAATCTCCTAGAGACTATATGAATACTTCAATATGAAATTGAAGGATAGGAATGTACCGCATACAAAATTTGCCGAATACAGAATATACAACCGAATATAACTTGCCGAATACCGAATATACAACCAAATAGTTAAACTGCCGAATACCGAATATTCGGCACCAACACAATTTACGTATTCGGCCGAATACCGAATTAATCGGCCGAATACCTAACCGAATGCTCTGCCGAATACCTGTAAATCAATCATATTTGATCATTTTTTCATCTTTTAGGAATGTCAGAAGACAACTCACAAACCAAAGACTAAATGCTTAACTAAACGTTTTTACGTTAACACAATTGCATAAATATATACCAAAAAAAAAAAATATTCGGCCGAATACCACAAATCTTAACACTATTCGGCCGGATACCAGCCGAATATTCAGCGTGTGGCAGGACATCTTGCGCAAAAAAATCACCTTTCTCGTGTTGGTGGGAATCGAACCCCAGTCTTCGTTGGGTACCAGACTACCAGGTCCAGTTTGTGGGGCCCTGATAGAATCGTGGTAGCTGAAGAGTTTAAATCAGTCGATTCTGTGGGAACAACACATAATTACGTAACGTAAGTGTCTCCCGACCCTTCCCAAATAATTTCAGTACCCAACTACTAAGTTCACCAATTAGTAGACTCCCTTTTGCTTTTTAAGGCGTATGCATTATTTATACCACTGTGCCCTTTAACTAATTGAGTAGCGTCTTTTAACAATGCTGAGAGCGTTCTTTGCGTGTACGCTAACCATAATAATGCATGCATGAATCCACTCATGCTTTCTGTTTCGTCTGTTCAAGGTCAGCAATTGTTGATTAACGCCGCTTTACTGCTATAGTGTTCGCATTGTTTAACCCTCCTTTGTAACAACTCCAACCTCGTTATTGCGCCTCCTTTCCTTTTTACCTTCAATTCCTCTACATCGTACCCTCCCTCTCCTTCTTCCCTTTTCTTCCAACAAGTCTTCAACTGTGAAAAGTCTTTTATGCAACAGCAAACAGTAGGACAAATCAGTATGCAGCCGAATACCGAATAGAGACAAACGGTTTTCATCTATACCTTCGCTGAAGGAAGATGAAAACAGTTTGTGTCTATCTGGTACCCTTTCGGAGATGAAAAAGGCGACAGACGGACGGACAAAGTCGTTGCTGTAGTCTTCCCACTCGTTTCGGTTGTACAGAAGACTAAAAAAAATCACCTGTGATATTTCAGTGACCCTCTCACTTTTCCGAAATTGTAACACTCTGCGTATTTTCGTCTCCCCCCCCCCCTCCCGACTAGCGTGACGTCATTTATGGACGACCCCATGAAGGGGATTGAACATTTTTAAAGCTCGTATTTAAATTGTTCAACCCCATTAAGGGGCTGTTCATAAATGATGTCACGCAAGTGAGGGGGGGGGGAGGAGGAGAGGGAGATAGGCTCGTCTTTAAATCCAAAACTGAAGGTAAAGAAATTAAGATCGTTCCCCTATTTATTGCCATAAGCCAAATCAAATCAAATCAAATCAAACGGGTACATGGCCAAAAGACAAAGTTGTGGGGCCGGAAGGGAGTGCCACAGAAGACTTAAATTTGAGTTAAGTTGTCATACATCCGCTTCCACTGGTTGACGGAGGTGGCGTTGATCACTTGATTTGGAAGGTCATTCCACTTTGGGACCACACGTCTAGCAAATGAGTACTTCCCAGTATCAGTTCTGGAAAATTTTGTAAGAAGTTTTTGATTATGTCCATGGTTGTTGGACGCGCAAGCCGACGTGAAGAAGGAGTCAAATAGGGGGTACGTGAACCCTTTGGCCATTTTGTAAGCTTGGATAAGGTCACCTCTAATGCGTCGCTTGGTAAGGGTGGTGAGTCGCAATTTGCGAAGACGTTCCTCATACGGCAATGATCTGATACCTGGCGCTATAGTTTAGTTGCTCTGCGTTGGACAGTCTCGATGATCTGCTGGTCTTTAGCTAAGTGAGGGTTCCAGGCCTGAATACAGTATTCGACATGTGGGCGCACAAACGTCTTATAGAGAAGAAGAAGGTTTCGGTTTGATGGAACGAGAAATGCTCCTTAATCATCCCAAGGGCACAGTTAGCCTGTTATGCAGCTGTAATGCACTGATCTCCATCCTTTAAATCCTTAGTGAAATGACACCTAGTGATTTTACTCTATTAACAGCAGGTAGAGAAGTACCGTTGTAAAAATAGGTGGTGCTGGCGTTAGTTCCCCCCAAGTTAAGGACTTCGCACTTTGATGGGTTGAACGTGATAAAATTTGAACAGGCCCAGTTGTACAAACTGTGAAGGTCGGATAGCAAGATCCTAGTATCTCCAGGGGTACCGTACGGATGGCACGATAAAGTTTTGTGTCATCAGCCAGGATATTACAGTTAGAAGTCACCTGTTCTGGTAGGTCATCGATAAAGACAAGTAAAAGCAGTGGTCCGAGCACCGTACCCTGTGGAACACCGCTAGTGACGGGTGCCCAATCCGAGAGGACCCCATTGCTGATCACACACTGGCATCGACCAGTGAGAAAATTTTGTAACCAATGATAAAGTTTTCCCCGAATCCCCTTAGCCTCTAGTTTCTTGAGCAAGATGTGGTGGGGGACCGTATCAAAGGCTTTGCGGGTGTCCAGAAGGACGATATCACAAGGAAACCCGGCGTCGATGGAGGCAGACCAGTAGTGATAAGCCTCGAGCAACTTGGAGAGACAGGAGCGGTTCTTAAGAAAACCATGTAATTTTCTTTAAGAAGATGGTGGTTCTCGAGGTGGTCAGAGATGCTCTTCTGAACAATCCTTTCCATAATCTTGGAGACCTGGGAGGTAATGCTGATTGGTCTGTAGTTCTGTGGTTGGTTTCTTTCACCGCTCTTGAAGATTGGTGTGATAACAGCTGTCTTCCAATCAGTAGGAATCTCTCCGGTGTCAATCGATTTACGGAAAATAATTTGGAGAGGTTTTCCCAGGACAGTCGCACAGTTCTTAAGCATAGCTGGGTGAATATTGTCGTTTCCCGCTGCTTTATACGTGTCACACTTATTTAAGTAGTCAGAAACAGTTGGCATGTCGATGTTAATGTCAGTAAGTTCAGGAACGATGGTATCAACAGTGGGGTGGGTAGTATCGAGTGAACCAATGCTGTCAGAGAAGACAGAACAAAAGTAATCGTTGAAAAGACTAGCGATCTCGTAGTCATCAGTGATAGTTTCGTTCTTTTGGTTTTTCATACACATGTTGGGCATGGTTTTCCTTTTCGAGCAAAGATAGGAAAATCGTACTTTCAGATTAATCTTGCTTCTACGCGCCAAATCAGCTTCAAAACTGGCTTTAGAGGATTTGAGTTCTTCAGTAGCGTTGTTATGGGTAATGGTGTATGCAATCCAATTTTCTTTGGTGTTACAAGATTTGTAAACGAGCCATTTACGTCGCTTGATATTAATCAGGTTCTTCAGTCTTCGGTTAAGCCACTGGCAATTATATTTCTTTTTAGACAATGGTGGGTGAGGAACAAAGCAGGATTCAATTAGATTCAGGAAGTCTCGCAGGATTTCCCAGGATTCAAAACAAGAGGAGTCGGTGAATTCTTCGTCCCAGTCAATTTTAGAAATGATATCACTAATGAGTACGAAGTCGGCCTTCGCATAATGTGGGCAGGGGGGGCACATGATCGTAAATGTGTACCGATTTCAAGAGTCCAAGTGATGACAACATGATCAGATTTTCCGAATGGCGGTTTGGGGTGAGAGAAGAGACATCTACATTCTGGTTGGTAATCAAGAGGTCGAGCAATGACGGAGTCAAACTGCTTCTGTATCTGGTGGGGAAAAAGACGTGCTGCTTAACATCAATAAGGACTTGAAAGTTGTTAGCTTTATTGTCTGGAAAGGCATTCCCCGAACAAAGGGACCAGGTGATGTCTGGGTAGTTAAAGTCACCCATAATAATTAGTTCAGACGAGCTAGAGTTTGTAATCTGTTCGGAGAGCATCTTTAGGAAGAGATGATGGGAATGATAGTCAGTCTCAGGACTGTGGTAGCAGCAGCCAACAAGAAATGAGCCAGAGTCAGTACGAACGTCACACCAAAAGGATTCCCAGTTGCCGGCCTGGATGATGCTACGTTTAACAAGTGTCGAGTTGAGTGAAGAGAACTCCAATCAGGACGCCTCCCTTATTACGTTGGTGTCGGTCTACTCAGTAACACTCGTAGTCAGGCAAGGAGTCAAATATGTCATTGCAATCCGGCGAGTAACGGGTTTCAGTAATGCAAACAATGGATGGTTTTTCAGCATGGATAGCAGTAAGCAGCTCTTCTTTTTTGCTTGTTCGTCCCTCTGCATTAGTGTAGAGGAAGGAGATAGATTCGTAAAAGTTTACTTTATGCATTGTTTTCAGTCACAGTTTCCTCCACGTGTTTTCGAACCATTCTTCCTAGAAAGGGCATAATTAACAACAAACTAGTCAAACAAACAACAACAAACAAGTCAACAAACAAACAATTGACAAAACAAAATAGTCGTCTTTCTTTCTGCACGCCTTGCAGATACGGTATAAGTGTAACGGCCGCGAAAACAACTAGTGAACGCTTGCTTTACTGAGCACTGCTAGTCTACATTGTATTAGACACCTTCAGCTTTAAGTACAGAAATATTCACGTTAAAATGCGTAATGATTTTATGTTGTGTTAAAAACTATACCGTACATCGTGGATTAAACGCCCATGGGCTTATGCAGTTAATTTGGCAAAAATGCGGGGGAGGGCTGTAAATCAAGCACTATCAATTTTCTAACATTTCTGGACATCTATTACAGAAAATTCGAAGCTTTTGAACGATCTCTGTAAGACCAATTTTTACATCCTTTTAATTGCTGTGAAGAAGGAATGAGGCTTAGGTGAGAGATTCCCAGGCCTTGTGCAGGTGTTAGGAGCTAAAGGAAGAGTCTGCTATTACTACAGGGAGGGAGAAGGGGCCAGTGAACATAGCAAGCAGTACTATCTTTATTCACATCATATAACTTTTAGGTAATTTTTCGTAGAAAAACAACAATTTGAGGGTTGGGTTTTAACTCCACTATTTCATGATTTTGACTTTACAGCATTTTAGGGGGTGGGCTTTAGCTTCAACTGGGCTTTTAATACACGATTTACGGTAATTACAAATAGTAATCAAATATATAAAGCATTAAAAGAAATAATTAAGTTAAATAATTAAGTTAAGAAGAATTAAGGTCACATGGTTTGGAAACAGACGTTTGACCAATCAGCAGCCAGGAAAATACCATGACGTAAGAGCGAAAGTTTTGCGAGAGCTGGCTTGTTGAGAGCTGTTGTTCGCTGTCTTGGCTTCCCGACCGCAATGAAGTAGGACGTGTTTTTTAAAGGCTCCAGCCCCGCCCCGTTTCCTGGCTGCTCGAGGCGATCTGAATCACACATGATTAGAGGCCCAAAAAGATGCATTGAGAACACAAAAGAGGCGGTCATTCAAGTCAACAGACACAGTCAAAAAATGCCAATGTGAGTATTAAATAGAAAGGTTTTAGAAACGTTATGTTTTTGCAAAGCAATTAACAGTAATTTAAATTTTTTCGAAAAAGAGGAAAACGACGTGACCTTAGTTCGATAGAAAAATACTCTATGTTTTAATTAGCTAATATAGACACAAACACACCAGTTAAGCTAGGAGTTTGATTTTACAATTACACATGTAATAAAGTTTGTAAACAAACCATCAAGAATGTTGAAGATGGACTGAGGAAAATGAAGAATTTAAATAGAGCTTGTTCACAATCCTAGTGAGGAGGCGAGTAGTTTTGTAAAGGTTTGTAAACGAAGAGGTCATTAATTTTGGTCAATTAAATTTGGCCAAAAGGATGGGATGTAAAATTATCGTGTGTGTTGATTGTAAATAAATGTCTAATATTGTTTTTAATGGAGTCACATCAGTTTTCACGATAGACACATATGTGCGAACCATGCGATCATTTTAGGTTGTTTATTTATTTATTTTAAATTTTAATAACTTTGACGTAAACTTAAATCAGTTAGGCCTACTGAAAAGGGTCGTTAAAGGGTTGTTGGCTGACTTGCTTCGTAGGTCAAGAATATGTAATTATTCTTGGAAATCTGACATCCTGACACATTTTTTAAAGCCTTTCGCTCGTTGCCAATTTTGCCAGGAAGTAACGAAACAGCAGCCTTTTACATAAGGATCCAAGTAATTGATTAAAAAAAATAATAAATAAAAATATTAAAGACAAGTTAAATTAAATTGCGAGATAACCACTTAATAATATGAGAAAGGAAAAGTCAGTAAATTAACGTTACAGTTTTTAGAAAAATAATTCGATAAAAGAGAAGCAGTCAATGATTGTACGGTAGAAAACGGAAGGTCGCTAAAGTCGAATCAAAAATTCTCTTGTTGACCTCATCCGTATTTCTCCTCGCTTGTTGCTGTTTGTCGTTTCATCTACGTCCCCCCCCCCCCCCCACCTTATACCGGATCATAAATAACAATTTTGCATCCTAAAATCAATTCCAAAACCGGATATCGAGCTGCTAGACAAAACGACGAATCCAATATTTCATTGAGTTTGCTGTGTCAGCACTTGAAGCTATACGCATCTCTAAAGAAGAAAGACAGCTTCGAGCTTCGGGCATTTCTTCTTCTTCCCGAATCGGGGATTCTTGCCAATAACTAAAGCATTCTTAGAATTGACAATCTATGGGTTCAGAGTTCGAAGCCGAGTGATGGCTCTTGATTATTGGCTGTCACTGGAAATAAAGAGCGCTTCTGGGAAAATATGCCGTCTCCTGGAAAAATGGAACGAACCACGGACGACCATCTGAGAACCGATGCGTGGAATCGGTCATTGGCACCTTCCGCATGTTGCCACAGCCACGTTTGAAGAGCAACGAAGCTGCAAACAACCCCGTCGTAGCATCCACATGGGGGCTGCAGTAAAAAAAAACTAGTGTGCGACCTCCTGTATGGAAAAACTTCACGTGGACGAGAATTGTGTTGTTATACGTGTGTTTTTAAGGTACCTACGGTCCTGCATTGTTTCGCTTTCTAATTAAACTTGCAGAAAACTCGTCAAACTTGCAGAAATCTCGTGCCACACGTATAACAACACAATTCTCGTCCACGTGAATTTTTTTCAAGTGACGGGCCCTAGTTTTAACGGATTGAATCGATAAAAATAAGCAGCTTTCCCACTGTTGCTTTCTTTAGGAGCGTTACTTTGCTGGCTTTCATGTTGGAGACCGTTACTTTGTGTGGCATCGCTTGCTTCAGTGGTTTCCTCGTACGACTGATTGTATCTAGCAGTGACATTTGCCACCATATTGGCACCAGTATGGGTTTTGGAGGGCATAACTACAAGGTGCACTACATAAAAATGGAGGGAAAAACAACGGAAGAGCGGATTTCTTAGGCTTAAAATAACGTTTTCTCCAACAACAAAAATCACGCGTTTTAGGTCTAAGAAATCACTCTTCACAGCATCGGCTTCAGTATGACGCCCGTCTGTTTCTCTCTGCAGTGCCCCTTGCAGCTAACCCATTAAAGCTCCAGCATAGAGTTATATACAATAATACTACGTCGTGTCACTGCTTTATATAGATCGTTGCAGTCACGGATTTGTTTTAGTTCCTACTCCAACACTTTAAAGGCGCCTGTTCACCATTTCGATAGCGTTGCCCATATTCTAAACACAGCATCCACGTTCCAGCAATCCAATACGTTGATGTGGGTCACGTGATTTCGTTTTAGTTACGAAAAATCACGGCGCTGCTGCGAACAGTGTTGTTCCATTTTTTATTTACCACTAATTTCTTTATATTGCTCGAAGATTCTATGGTGCTGCGTCTAGGAGTTGAAAATGTGAAAAGGGGCATTTAAGTTATGTCGTAAGTTATTCTCATTTTTGCTCCGTTGAATCTGCAACCGACGTTGCATAGCAGGCCTACAGACTGAAGATCAGCAGTGGCTCTTCGCAACACATTATTTTCATTGCGTAATTTGTCAGCCAGTTTCCTTTTACCCTTGTACCTGAGGCTGTTGTCCTTGGCACAAGAGCTCACCAACTTCCCAACATGTGATAAGTTCTGACTGGCTTTCCTCCATCCTCCCTTTGGTGACGCACGAAAACGTGCAAACTCACCATTGTTGTGGTATCGCCTTTTGTTGTCTTGTTTGAATGTTCCTGATGTTTTTTTTTGTATTCCTTCTGGGTTTCGTTAAGCGACCCTACTCATCTTTGAGTCCGTTCCCCTGGGCAAACTAGCACGGCCAGTGTTCAACTTCGTGATGTCTCCCCAAGAAACTTCCTTGATGCTGGAGAAGTATGTAAGCCTTCCATCTGAATAATTCGCCCTCGACCCGACTGTCCGGACATTCTGGGGGATGAAGCGCGATGTCTATTATTTCCATAGACATCAAGCGTTCACCCTGGGCCCATGAATGCTATTTTACCCAGGCCAACTACACCAACTATTAACTGTGAACCCTGGAAAGTGATTTCCGTTATCCAATGATCCCTGTTTGGCCAAGCTTATGATGTCCGTAAATGTTTACAGACTGATTTACGTCCCATGAAGTCAAGAAATAAACCAGAGGAATTTCCTACAGTCCCCAACTTACTAAAAACGTTTTCGGCTGTTTTCTTGCTAGCGCAGGCTAATTAGTGTGACGTACGCGCAGCGATCCACGGAATTTGTAATCCTCTGATTGTCTGTATTTATTACCCATTGTGTGAAGCAATGCTGTGGTCATACTGGCTAAGGGACGACGTTTCTGTAGGAATCGTCCCTCAATGCGGATCGACCGCAGGGGCCCCACCATTTACTACAAAAAGGGGGGCCCCCCCCCCCCCCCCCGTGGTTATGCCATTATATCGGTAACGCCCACATATAATGGTAGCAATTACCACATTTCTGGTAGCATTGAGATTTGGGATAGCATTAATTGGCTTTGCTGCGTCACCAATTGTGGTAGAATTTATAGCAAGAGATTTAACTAAGCATTGACTGACTTGCTGCGAAATTTAATGACCGCAACACTACGTGACTTACGACTAAGTCGCTACGTCAGTTATAACCCGCTTGGGCGTCACGATTTATGCTAGCTTCTGGACATTTTCGTTCCTGTTAACATTTCAAAAAGTTTCGTCCTTTCTAACGCAACTGCAACTTAATGCTTTAATCTCAGCAAAATCGCCAACAAACAGTTACGAAAAAATTCCCGGCCATCTTTAAATCGCAAGTTTTTCCGAGACCCTGTTTCAACCGTATACTAGAGTAAAACCGTAATCAGACTGTATCCCGGAAAATTTACCTCTGTTTCTAGTAACTACGGGAACTTACTTTATGACACATCGTCTGTATCCTAACCTACACTTGGGTGACTTTTGCTGGCCTGTATCCTTTTTCCCATGCCTAACTAATAATTTACATTTGACACACGCTAGTTGCCTAGTAACCTATTACGTGCGCTATTAATATTGCTGAACGATGTGCATATTTTTCAACCTAAGCAAATTGTTGAATTCTTTATTAAATTTGCGACTTAGCTGAGTAGCCTAATAGTGTGGTGTAATGAAATTTATTTTGATATTGCCTTTGGTATCTTGTGAAACCACCTTTTACACATTTTTTAACACATGCGCCTTTTTTATGCAATTTAGCTGGTACTTTTCTACGCATTTTTTGTAGTTTTATGTTTTGGTACCTTACTAGATTGCTGAATCATGCGTTAAAGGTTAATAATGTGGACTAAAATCCATGAAATTTTATATTAAGTTTTTGACGTTTTGTAGATGTATTTTTGATACTTTTGCTACAAGTGTTCAGTTTTTATAAACATTGCAAACGACTTAGCGTATAGCAAATGTGGATCGTGTGTCTTGCATCTCACTATTTATTCACTAGTGACAAATATTAGGCAGAATTGGTTAAATGTTTTCCAGACGTTGTCTTTTTTTTCATTTACTCTACCAGCAAATCGTGGAATTTAACTTCTCCAAGCAAGCGAGTCAATGTTTCCCTAAGCCGATAGTTATGCCTAACCTAACACAACGAAACTTGAATTTAACTTTAACCGAACTTAAATTTAACTCGAATTTGTCCCTTTCATGTCTTTATTTACCGCACCCAACTATTTAAACCCAAGAAAAATTTTTTTTCCCAAACTTAACAATTTATTTTATGCAGAAACACACTAGTGTTCTGCAACATTGGTGAATCTTTTTTCTATGGTAACGTCCTACCCTTTTAACAATTTTTCTGCATTACTTTATGCCTAATAATCTATACCTTCAATGTATATTGATATTGATTTGTTGCAAATTGCCTTTTGTTCCTTCTATAACTCCAGATCAAAGGTGTCTTTACCCTTTATAATTGTGGATAGAAATGCGTTTTATGAATGCACCTTTGTAAGGCTTCTCTATCCCCGTGGCGTGAGATATTCTTCCCCGTTTTTGTCGATTTTTGTGTTATTTTGGTCGCCATATCACATCTTTTATGCCTCAAATACTTTCCCTTTTCGCTCCCACTTCATATGAAAGTCTGTATGCGTAGCTTAGAGCAGTGGTGACCGCTTGCTATGCTACACTTACCTTATTGAGCACTTCGCTTTGGTAATCATTTATCAAGTAACGCCACCAGTTCTCCATTATTATATATGTTTACTGACATATTCCCAATTTAAGATGAGAACTGTTGTAGCTTATGGGCTTAGTCTGTGTGACGAACAGGCAACCCCTTCCAGAGAGCGTGCACTCGACCATCTACATAGTGGCGCGACCGCGACCATTCTAAACAAGAGTGATGACCCGGTACAACCTAACGCTTGCCACAAGTTCGAGTTGAGCTGGCTACCAATGGAGCATTCGCCATGGGATATTTTGTCGGAGATGTCTGCATCGTGGGAATGACCCCCGACGGCACCCTCTACAAGAATCGATTGTCCTCTGAGACATCATATTAGTCAAGAATGCAAGAACGAATTTAATCTCCTTGGGCATGCTGTTACGCTCCAACTACAATTGCAACACCCGACGAGGGGGCATTTACGTACGTTCCAACCAGCATCCTTATCCACTTAACATCTTCTTTGTCTAGAACGACAACCTGTTCGAGAATTAAGCTGTCCAGGTCCCCTTACCAAAGCATCTTAAAGCCAAAATAGGTCGGCCAAACGGGGATCCACACGTTGTCTCCTCTCAATCGCTGCCAACACACAGGCAGTGCCTAACCTTGAACAGTCCAACAGACCCCCTGGAGACAGTTGTTCAACCTTTGCCTCCTCCAACTTCGTTGCCCAGCACCGTGACCCAGACCAGCGTTTGTGTCCCTGGAGCCGGGCAAGACGATGCTGAATCTCCAGCGCTACTTCTACTCGATCCAAGGCCCTTACTACTTGACTCGAGTAAGAATGACTCAGATGAAGATGACGATTCCGTTGGAACTGTTCCTAAGCAGAGGACTCCCCTACCGGCGGATTTTGTCTACGCCCTCTACGAGTCATGGGCTTTCTGCGGGAGTGTGAGTGCTCAACACCCAGAACAGAATCCATCTACTTTTAAGGAGGCCATGCAACGTTCGGACCGCGAGCATTGGAAGAAGGCCATCCAAGCGGAGCTTCAGATGTTGGACGACCTAGCTGCCTGGGAGTTTGTCCCACGTCCTCCTGGCAAGAAGAAACTTCGTTATAAATGGGTTCTAACCCGGAAATATTAATTCTGATGGGTTCCTTCAGAAATATAAGGCCAGACTCGTCGCCTGCGGTTGCAACCAGCGCCCCGGGATTGATTTACTGTACAGTGACTCACCGGTTGTCAAAGCCCAGTCATTGAAGATACTTCTTAGTTTGGCAGCGGCCAAGTCCTACTCCATTAGAACTTACAATGTAGCCTCTGCCTATATCCGGTCCAAAATCGATGTAGAAGCCTACCTGGCACCCCCTCCGGGCTGCATCCGACCACCCGGAGATGTAGTGGTGTGTCACCTATCGAAGGCATTGTACGCCCTTCCGTCCTCCGGTAGTTGTTGGTTTTTACACCTTTGAGACACCCTACTGAAGTGCGGCCTTCGTCAACTGGGAAGTGACCCTTGTGTGTTCCTCTTGAAGAGAGACACCCGGTTTATGGTTATGTGTGCCCATGTATGTCGATGACAGTTTAGCCAGCGGAGATGATTCACTCATGGACGAAGTAGCTTCTAACATAAATGGCCACTTTACGTACATTCAGACCTCTAATGTCCTATATTTGGGGTATTTCCCCTAGGCAAACGAAATAGGAATCTCGTTATCCCAATGTAAGTACATTGATAGGGTCATCGATGCCTTCCAACTTCAGAACTCGAAGTCTGTGCGCTCGCCCATGGACCTCGATCAGCACCTGGACGATTTTGAACAGTTGCCGCCCTGTGATGTCACTACTTTCCAAACAATTATTGGTTCCCTCCAATATATTGCCCGAGGGTCAAGACCTGATGTGTCGTTCCCAGTCTGCTCACTCTGTAGATTCTCACACGCTCCGCAGATCATACACCTTGCGGCTGCAAAGCGCGTGGCTAAGTATCTCAAAACAACACGTTCCTATCGAATGGTGTACCAATAGGGTGAGAAACCAGGACTTTTCGGTTCTTCCAATGCCTCTTGGCGCACGACTTTTGACAGGAAAGTCTTCTCCGGGCACACCGTGACTGTGTTTGACTCACTCGTGTTCTGGAAGGCTAAGAAATAGACAGTTACGCGCAGCATGGAATCGGAGTTAGTCACTGTGACCGATTGTGCACGAGAACTAATATGGACCTTTGAGTTCCTTTCTGGAATTCATTAACCCACCGTATTTTCCTCTCTCTCTCTCCACCGACAGCCAGTCGTTAGTGTCACTTGTTCACAAGCTTGATCTCGGCGCCAGATCAAAACATTATGTGCGGAAACTTTGGTTTCTCTGCAATCTGATACAAGCCGGGAAGCTTCACTTGTGCTATGTAGCGGGTGAGGACCTGGTTGCGGATGTCTTCACCAAGCCAGTGAGTAGCAACCATCTACAAAGGTTCTTCACTGCTTTGCCAGCTATGATCTGTACCTCTTAGCAAAGTGTAAATTTTTTATGCATCTTGTACCTAACCTGACTAACTTACCGTCTTAAGGAGTTACTTCCTCTTAATATAAAGCGTTCCGAATGGCGCTCCTAACCTGCTCTGTACTTTCCTCTGCCTATTGTTATTTTTTGATGTACAGTTCCGGCAGAAAGTAAATTTACAAACGTAATGCCGTAATAGCGAAAAAAAAGGCATTGTTGCTTTATGGCATTGTTGAACCTGAGCAAATATCGTGCATCAGCAGACACCAAGGCACGTGCATGCCTTTGTTGACGCTCGACTCACTATAACAATAATTCTGGGTTTTGTAAATTTACTTTCTGCCAGAACTGTACAATTTCAGCTCTTGTTAGTAGCTATGTTGCCTTCTATTTCTGTACTCATGTGTCCTTCCGTATTATATGTGATATCGGTACCACCGCTCTACTACCTGTATGGATTGCCCCTTCTCAGGGGGCACAGCCAAAAGTGTTGACTGTTCTCAAAAAGGGGTATAATTTGATATTCCACTGTCTTAAATTTACTTTTAAATTTGTCCCCCTTTTACCAACACACCTTTTACTGCTCCCATTGATGTACATGAGTTGTGTAATTGTTACCTGAAATGTGGTAATTGCTACCATTATATGTGGGCGTTGCCGATATAATGGCATAACCACGGGAAAAACCCCTATTTTTAGGAGTATATTGGTGGGGCACCTGCGGCCGATCCGCATTGAGGGACGATTCCTACAGGAACGTCGTCTCTGAGCCCGTATGACCACAGCATTGCTTCACGCAGTGGATAATAAATACAAACAGTCAGAGGATTACAAATTCCGTGGATCGCTGCGCGTACGTCACACTAATTAGCCTGCGCTAACAAGAAAACAGACGAAAACGTTTTTAGTAAGTTGGGGACTGTAGGAAATTCCTCTGGTTTATTTCTTGACTTCATGGGACATGAATCAGTCTGTAAACATTTATGGATCATAAGCTTGGCAAAACATGGATCATTGGATAACGGAAATCACTTTCCAGGGTTCACAGTTAATATTTGGTGTAGTTGGTCTGGGTAAAATAGCATTCATGGGCCCAGGGTGTCGCGCCCAGGGTGTGGGCCCAGGGGGTGGGGGTGGGGGCGCTTAATTCCCCAGCATGTCCGGACAGTTGGGTCGAGGGTAAATTATTCAGATGGGAGGCTTACATACTTCTCCAGCATCAAGGAAGTTTCTTGGGGAGACATCAGGAAGTTGAACCCTGGCCGTGCTAGTTTGCCCAGCGAGACGGACTCAAAGATGAGTAGGGTCACTTAACGAAACCCAGAAGGAATAAAAAAAAAAAATATTAAGAACATTCAAACACGACCCAACAGTGGTGAGTTAGCACGTTCGTGCGTTAACAAAGGCAGGATGGAGCATTTAAGCAATTAAGCATTGGCTTTTCGCAACACATTATTTTTAGTAATTCCCCATTTTCAATCGTGAGGTCCTGAACTTGAAGATTTAATGCTTGTGTAGTTGCACAACTCACCATTTTTTAGTTTCTCTGTGGCGACTCCCTGTGATTTGAACAGATCACCATGAAACGACGTAACAGTACATTTTCCAAGTTCCACCCTCACTTTGATGACATTTCTACCCTGTAGTGCTAACATTTATTGACGCAAAGTGACGGCAGATGGCGTCGGCGGACGTGTTATATAGAATAAAAAATATTTCGTTTGTTTTTTACTGTTACATGGCATCGACGATACTGGTGTGTTTACAGATTTGCCGGTGTACTCTTTATGAGAGCACACCTGTATACGTTCATTTGATGGCCGCCAGGGCCTTCCTCTGTACAGGTTACGTGCACTTCCTGAATAGAAGGATATAAGGCCGTACTGGGTTTTACACAAGCCGCCTATGATGTCAAACGTACCCCTACACGTGCCACCCGTGCCCATCAAGCCACACGTGCTTGTTGGCTGGGTCTAGGGCACCCGCAACATGGCTGAGCCTCAGACACCCGCTACGTAGCAGTACCCTTCACATTGCCAGCTGCTCGCCCTTTTTCTTTGCTACCGTTCCAAGAATGAACTCGCTCGCCCTCTTTCATTGCTACCGTCTAGTGTTGCTGGGTATTATATGCATGATGATGATGACGATGATGAATAGTTTTTAAAGGGTAAAATTGAAAAACCAACCCGATCTGCGTTTCGTCGCAAAACTTCAAGCAGCGAAAACTTGTTTAAGTTCTGGCCCTGAACAGATAATAATTGCACTGCGCAGCAGCAAATATTGACAATCGCAGAGCATTTATCGCAAAGTTCGCTTCACGTTTCCAGTCAGCGGACCGAAATATCGCCCAACTTGCCCAACGTTGATGCCGTAACGTACAAGACAGATAATCGTAAAGCCTAATTGATTACCTTTGCAACGACGGCTGACTGCTTTGACCGGATACGACAGGCCACCGGCGAGGCACAATGAATTGCCGTCCAAAGACCGGCAACTGCTCCGCAGATTAGTACGAAGTACCATTAGGAGCTCGTTCAACGAGCTGCCAACTGCTCTGCTTCCCTCAGGCTTTACGTACACACAACCAAGAACAACAACAATAAGATTGGTAAAGTACGACGTAAAAGTGCTACGGTCTTGCAATAATGATGGCGTTCCTGGGAGTGGCGATTGATTATTTTGATATTAATATCGCGAAGGTACACGTTTTGCACGAGAAAGGGCTTGATTACGTGAGGAACGCCATAAACGAGTTAGTTTCCCTGCACAGCCACTGGTTTTGAGTTGCCACCCCGAAACTGCTAACTGTCCAACGAATGATCGAATTATACTTTCGCGTGAAACGTACGTTAAAAGTTATTCTATATAGGTTTTAACCTATTAACTGAACGAAAAACGTTAGAGCGCATATCCCCACGGAATTCACAGCCTTGAAGGTACACAAATTAAAAACGGGTTAGAGTTCACTCGAACGGACCAAACTATAATTTGAACTCCAATTTCAGGAAAGTGTGTGTGCGTATGTGTGTCTTGTGGTGTGTGTGTGACGTGTGCGCTTAATTTGTGTATTATGCAGGCTTTTTTTCTTATATTTGTCCTTGTTTGTTGTTTTATATTTTAAGTCACTTTCGTGTGAGTGGCTTTACTAATCGATATTACCGTTCTCATTGTCGGGGGCTCGCCCTTTTTCATTGCTGTCGTGCGAAGAATGAACTTGCTCAGCCCTTTTCTCGAGCTCGTTTTCAACTAATAATTTACTAAGATAACCACACCCTCTTAACGTGTACCAACACGATGCAAATAACAACATTAGTCGCCAAAAACCAAAACTGGTGAAAAGAACGCCAAGTTCCGAATGGTTCGGCCCTTCAAAGGAGTGATATCAACACACCAAAACATTCGCCAACTTAATCGTACCGAATAGTACTTTGGACGTTAAATGAAAACTTGAACATTGCTACCGAAAGTAGCAATGTTCTAGTTTTCATTTAATCTTCGAACTATTAAGCGGTGCGATTAACTTGGCGAATGTTTTGGTGTGTTGATATCACTCCTTTGAAGGGCCGAACCAATCGGGAATTGGCGTTCTTTTCACCAGTTTTGGTTTTTGATATGATAACAAAATAAGACGCCACTCCGGGGCGTTATCATAATATTAGGTTTGTACCACTTTAATGTTAGTTTCCTTCAAGTGTAATGTGAAGTTTGTCTAAGCTAGATTTTTAGGCCTAATACCATTGTAACTTGAACTACAACAGTATGCAGATCACCAGTTTAAGAAGGCCTAACAAAAACTATCGGTTGAAACCGATAACTGCCTGTTGATATTAAATGAGCCAACGAATTTCACCAAACCCATCACATAAGAAAATACTTGGGGGGGTCAGGGTGGCTAGGAGCGTCTCATAAGTCAAATGTCTCGGGTTAATCCAGTCCTCGACCCACCCTTAACTGTGCGTACTGGAAGCGACAAGCCTCCAAAATGCACTCGTGCTCATGGTGACTGTTGCGTGTAAATGATCCTAGGTATTTACTAACAAAATTGTTCCCCTCCGTCTCGAGTAACCTTAGCAGTTGAAAAGGACGGTAATTCGACAGATTCATTTCCATTTTACTACAGTTGTAAAGGATACACAATGCACGACAAGGAGGTTGATAACGTTCGTGAATGCCTGACAAACAAATAATAAAGAAATTCGTCGAATGTATTTTATTGCCTGAGTGGATGAAGTTGCTTTTTTCTGCACCTGTTGGGAGGCAGGCAAGCACGCTTTCGATCAGGATTCTGTATATTATGTATTTGTTTGTACTGCACGGACGAGCTGAAGCAATTTTACTTCAACGAAACAGCTATTCATTCATGCCGTGCAATATATATGGAAATGAGAGATAAAGAGAGAGTTGCACGAATCGACGAAGGGGAAGTATAGGGAGCAGGACAGTGGGAGGAGCCGAAAGCTGATTTTAAGCTGTTTGTAGCTGATGACTTGAAAAAAAAACCGCCATGTTGTGTAAATAGCGCTAAGACAATAAATGCAAACCTTTTTCCATTTCCTTTTGGATTTAAATGTCATGCTTTCATTCCACTCATGCTTTTACAAAAAAAAAAATCATCCTTTCAGCATGACTGAAGGGAATCAAATTTCAACTCTTTTAAACATATCTACACAAAATGTAATAGGATCAGTGCTTTGGTCAGAAAGCATTTAAGTAGTTGAATGCCAACCACCGATCTCTGCTACCATGCAGTGCACGTTCCTAATGACTTTAGAGATGTAAATGCTACTGCCATTAATAACATAAAAGAATCTGTGGCGGTTCATCTGAAACGTGTATTTTTTTTCCACAAATGTCAATAAAAATGTTTTGTCGCTTGAAATGTTTGCTCCTGACTTTAATGGATGAACAACAAGTTTATGAATTCTCGAACTTGGTTTTATCTTGGTTAAACAGGACGAAAAGGCAATAGGGCTCGAGAACTTGGGTTAAATAAATACGGATGAAAATTTACGTTGCCTTTTGGACTTAAATGTCAGACTGCCTGAGCGGAGAATTAAACCCACGACCTTTGAAATCAAATTCCGAGGTCCAACCACTGAGCCATACTGACATGGCCAAAAAAAAACGTCCATAGGCAGCATTTCACACTTATTGTTCCTTTCGGTTTCACTGGTGTGCGGCACGCAACAAGCCTCCCTCCAGAGGCGATTGGAAAAAGTATGTTGAAATGTACATGTGTGCTTGTTGACTGCTGCCTATAGATGTTGGCTTTTGGTCGTGTCAGTATGGCTCCACGGTAGGACCTCGCCATTTGGTTTCAAAGGTCGTGGGTTCAATTCTCCGCTCAGGCAGTCTGACATATAAGTCCAAAAGGCAACGTAAATAGGTTTTCATCCGTATACATTTATCCCTATCTTGGTCACAAAACAACGGATATACCCAACTTACAAAGGCCATGTAATGGTGCCAGACGGGTTAACGATCTGCCATCTCGGTTTAGTTGACCTTCTCGAGCCCATTTGGCTTTCCGTTCTGTTTAATGCTAACCAATCAATGCTGCAGAATGAAAATTCAGGTAGAACGTTTACTGTTGCAGCCCAGCGCTTAAGAACCAACCACCCATCGTGTTGGGCTTCTATTCAATATTTTATTTAAGAAATGATGGCATTATTGAAAATAGCATCCCTTTTAGTTGTTCTCTATATAATTGTCACGTTGCGGATCGGATGTTCGTGAAGGGAAACAGCATTTATTGAAGCCTCAGAGTGTTCCCTGCCGTCATCTTGTATTTCACCTATCGTGTTCGTATCGACTATAGACAGCCAGTGGTTGGTCAGTGAGTGACGTCAGTCCGCTTCAGAAAGATGTAAAATCTTTGTGTTCGTTACGATCGACAACAATGTGTACGACTGCCAGGGTTAGCTGTCCTATAGCAATGGTCGGTCGCATTGCGTTGGCAACAGATCTCGTGGTGGAGTGAATGGGCTATAAAGAAACCAGTGAATGAGTTCAAGAGGTAGTTAGGCAAAGGTTTTGTAATAAAATAAGCCACGTTAGTGCTAACGCACACACTTCTTCATTCATTCGTAAACTTCGTAAACACTTTACAAATAGCTTGATATTTCGTGACACCTTGCTTCAATGAGTCATCTTTTTCAAAAGTTCGTATACATCCACTTGCAGGTCTGGGTTTTACTAGAAACACCTTCCCGTCCATGATCACCGACTGGCGCTTCTGCATGTTGTTCCTTACAATTGATTACAAGCCAGCATGATGTAGCACTATTGTAAACAGCCTAGTGCATTGTGGCTGCTACGAACGAAAGTTTGAAATTTTGTTCTTTTCGTAACTCTTTTTTTTTCACAAATTCTTTTTAGAATTCTTTTCACAAATTTTGAAAAATAGGACCCACTTCTTCGGAATCAGAATTGGATATGGATCCAGAAAAAGGCCTATTTGCACCTTTTTTCTTCAAATAAAATCTGGACTTTTTCAAGTTGTCCCATGTTTGTATTTTTTTTTGATCGCTCTGTGTGTACAGTGTTAAAAAAGCTATACATAGGCCTACTAAAACTAGAATTCAGAAGTAATGAATGAATGATTTATTGCTTGGAAGAGAATAGCAAATGGTATGAAAGGATAACAGTCTGTTGTGGCGATTATTGGTTCGTACGGCTAAGGGACAAGTTGGGGAAGTAGTGTGGGGTCAAGGAACTGGTTGGGTAAATCCAAATTAAAACCATAGCTGATAGTATGGATTCATTTTAAGTGGTGTTTTAATTATTTTAGAGTGGTGTTCAGCTCAGGCTCTTGTGGGTGGATTCTAGCCTTGGCTTAGGGAATTAATTGGAATGCAACAAATGTTCGGCTTACTTGGGTCGATCAAAATGATGGCGGATCTTGGGTTATTGTTTGGTTGAAATAGTTAGTATTGATTTCTCGGGGTAGCAGTGAAACACTGACTACAGGGTTGGGCCGGGTTGAATTAAAGTTAGGGGGAATTAAGGACAGAAAAAGGGAATATTTCTAATTATAATTGCCGAAGTTACCTTTGGATGCGGGGCGCTGGAGGGTTCGAGTGGAAAAGAATTAAAGGTTAATACCTAATTGTTGGGAGCACCAGGCAGAAGACCAAGCGACTTCGAATAATTACAATTGATGTCAAGTTCAAGTTCAATCATACCAAAAACCAAAACTGGTAAAAGGGGCCGCCAAGTTCCGAATGGTTCGGCACTTCAAAGGAGTGATATCAACACACCAAAACATTCGCCAAGTTAATCGCACCGCTTAATAGTTCGAAGGTTAAATGAAAACTAGAACATTGCTACTTTCGGTACTTTCGGTATTTTGGTGTGTTGATATCACTCCTTTGAAGGGCCGAACCATTCGGAACTTGGCGGCCCCTTTTACCAGTTTTGGTTTTTGGTATGATACCACTCTTTTTTTTTTTAATTGTGTATTGACTCAACTCCACTACCGTGCAGATGAGTAATAAAGTGCCACATCAACAAGAAATTGGTTTTCAACAATTTGCTAATACTTTTTGCCTATAGGCCGAACCATTCTCAACTTAGTCACCTCTTTATAGGTTTTTGGTTTGGTTTTAATTTTGTTGTAATTTGTTTATTTAGTTAGTTATGGTGTGTTGATATCACTCCTTTGAAGGGGCACTACTCTCAACTTGGTGGCCTCTCTACCAGTTTTTGGCTTTGTTTATTTTGCTTTGTTTTTACAGTTGGTTTATTTTTCGTGAATTGGACGTGAATACAATTTCTTTACAACGTTGTTTAGATTTATCGTGATAAACTAGTGTGTGTCTAGGCACGCACGTCAGTATCCACGTTCTCATTGTCCGAACTTTGGTCGTCCAATGAGAGATGATGCCGACAATACTAACAATGGTTATAACAATATTTTCGTACTTACGCGCCCTCCCACGCCATCCCCGTTACGTTCCCAGGCTGGAAAGAGGTACGCATTTCGTATTGTAGTGCACCCATTCGTCCAATTTCATAGCTGGAAGCCTTCCCGTTATCTCATCGATGAATAATCCCCTATGGGATTTAACATGGGGATGAGCGGACTAGCTAGCACATTTTCCACGTTATTGATGGGCAGATTTTGCATTGAAAGCAACTTAGCTGGCATTCCTACACGAATTAATTTTTGTCAGGTGGGTCATTGCTCTCGATTTCAACACAATTTAGCTTTTGTACCGCATTATTATTTTTCCCCAAATACCTGCAATGTGCCCAACTATGCTTCAGGATATAAGACACTGACGCTATGGCGCCGCGCTACAATGGTTTACAACCACCTCGACAATTGAATTGATGTGATGTTTGTTGTGATGTTTGTTGTGATGTTTGTTGTGATGTTTGTTGCCTAACTTGGCGCGACGAGATTCGAGAGAATACACAAACGCCCCAACATTAAGTACAGACAATTCATAGCTATATATTGTTACAACAATTGATCAAATAGCATCATCTCAACTAACAATGAATATTAATTTTGAAGTGACAATGGGTCATTACAATTTGACGTTAGGGCGCGTTTATGCAACAAGTCATTCTCGCTCGCCGAAAGCTATTTGCTAATCAACCGTTATTTACTTATGATTAGTTTCCCGTGGCTACTAAACGAATGCGGTAATAGATAACAAATTTGTATGTATTTAACAACACGGATAAAGAACAAAGCGCTACAGTAATTTTAAACATTGCTACAAGATTGTTGTCATTTCACGCTATTTCCAAAATTTGCTATTCTCCCTCAAAGTACAGCTTTTGGCAATGATCAAACGTCGGTAGAATAAATAGCTTCTCGCAGCGAAAACTCAAAATCCAACATGGCGTCCATTTCGTGGCTATCGAATCGAAGACAAACCATCGAATGCCGGCATACAAAAAACAGGCCGTCGTCTTTTACTGCAGTAAACATTGTTTTCTTGTTGTCATACATCGACGCTCATATGTTGCAAGCATCGTACGCCGTGTCACGATGCACGAGGAGAAGATTTGCGTCTGCGTCGTTGCCATGGTTACTAATACGCATAAACAACTCGAAAGCTGCATACTCCGGTAAAGGCGAGAGAGCATCCACCAGATTTAGTATTGGTCAAGTAAAAGCTAGTGAGCGAGAAAACTGTCGTTGCGTAAACGAGCTCTTATGTGGACCTTGGACTTGGCAGATTTCGCAAACGACGTCATCAGCGTAACCTTGCTGGCGTGGCGTGACGTTGAGATCCGGAATTACACTCGCAACACTGTTTGTCACTGACACTCAACCGAGATCAAAAGAAAATTTAAAATGGGAAGCATAAATATTTAAGACATTGAAGACATTTAAGACATTTAAGTTTTAATTTAAAACTCAGTTTACTGGCCACAAGGTTATGGTCAAATAAATCGTAATAATAAGCAACCACACAATTAACTAAAACCACTACGAAGTAACATAAATTACATGCATCAACAAGATTCATTAATTAATACCATCTCAAATATCTTTTCAAGCCTGCATTCCTTAGATTAACCTTAAAATTATACAGTGTATGAACCATAACAGTAGTCTTAGGAGATCCTGTCATAGTTTAACAATCCAATTGGAGAAAAAATATTTCCTGTAATCATGCAGTTCACGCTTATAATTTAAATGGGTGGGCCCCTATTCCTTTCGTTGCACTGTAATGAAAAAAATTATTGTGACCGACATTGCGGAGCACATGCCGGGAAGAATAAATTAAAGTCACATTTGAGCCTGTGCTATTATAGTGAATCGGCATTTAGAATTTTCAAACGTTCACTATTATGTTTTGGTTTTAAGACCTGGTAAGTATTTCGTAAAATATCGCTGCACCGATTCAACATGATCAATATCCTTGACGAAATGTGGAGACCAAACTGGTCTTGCGTATTCAAATATTGGTTTGACAAAGACACAAAAAGCCCAAAATAATTCTTCCGGTCATTAGACACAAACGCTCATCTAATTAATGCCGCTCTTTGCCTGGCTACTTTTACTACATGTGTATGTTGTACTACAAGTATGTTTACTACAAGTGTACGTTGTTAGAGCTAAAGTGGCTTCCTTTATTACAAAAAAGCAAATGCTAATAGCTAAAAAAAAAAATTAACGTATGAAGTAGAAAGAGTGAAATTTTATTGAGAATTGTATCTTAAAGTATTTTCTCGACCTTCCGGTGGAGATTTTATTTAGTCTCATTTTCCCCGGGGTTTTCATTTTCCCAGGGTAATAAAAATACATTGTACTTGCTGGCAATTCTCAAGGAAAAATGAAAACCCCGGGGAAAATGAGACTAAAAATCTCCACCGTTAGTGGCTCTCCGATTCCTTTGCCAAGCCGAACCAACCCAATTTCTCCTTTCGTTATTAGAACCACGAGTGTGTTAGACGCTTTACACGAATGCTAGAACGTATAGACGCTAGAACGTGTTTTGTAGCTGCCCCAAAGACGTGAGGCCTAGAGCCCCCACTTACCCACTTGCAAGCCTTGCCCTCCGTCACGCACGGAACCGAGCCCGCCATCTGACGTCGAGACTGGGTATTGATCGCAGAAGTGCGTTGCATGAATGGCGGGCCAATCAATGGAGCTCCCATTCTTCGAGCGTCTCACTTCGTTTGCGTATGAATGAGAAAATCAAAGACGAGAGAGCGGAAGGAAGGAATGCACAGACCGGAAACGCGCCACACCTCGCTCCACGACACTGGCGATCTCTAGTTAGGGCTATTGTACCCCTGATTGTACGCCAACCGACAGATAGGCCTACATAAGTACGTTCGTATCAGACGATTGCTTAGAAAACTGTGACATTCCTGAAATACTGCACTGTCCCGAAAACGAGTCGATCATATAGGCATTTACTACCAGGTATTTTTTTTTTCATTAGGTCAATCGTGGGATTCGAACCGTCATTCACTTTGTTTAGAAAGAGGTGGCTAATCACTCGCTCGTTTTGATCGAATGCCCACCCAGGGATCCCTCACAAACCGCGCAGTGCGTTATGAAACTGACGTTTTTTTTCCGGTCTTATAGCCGGCTTTCATTCTGGATGCCGTGACTGGAATGATAGGGTAAGGAGCTCCAAAACCTTTAAGTTTTGCTCATTTCTACCTCCAGATGGGGTTAACCACGGTATAAATGTGGATGTTGCTGGGTGTTTAACTGTTTATTTGATTTTCGTTAATTCCAAGGTAGGCCTAATTGGCTTTAAAATATTCCCATATCAAAAATGAAATAGGCCTATAACCTAAACACAACGAAACAAGGATTTCTGCTTCGTTAAGCATTACATTTTTTGAAAATTAAGACTGATTTGATACGAATTGCTATGATTTTAATTTATTTGAGTGCCTTTTATGTTAACTGCAGTAGTGTGGCTGCACGCGGTTAGGTAGACTGCATTTGAATTGCACGTTGAATGAATGTAGACGGTTTCAATACAGCACATTGCGTATCTGAAACCTTACAGGAAAGCTTATTCGTGTTTCTTGCTTGTTTTGAATTCGGTTCAGTTAAACCTTACCTTATATTAAAGATCAAACGATTTTGTTTTTGTTTTCTAATTTCTTCGTTGTTAACAACGAGCCCTGAGTTTAGGTCGCTTCTCTCACTGAGTGCAAATCCTTCCATTGGTATAGGTTATAGTTGGTTTACTCTCTTTCAATATGTTTTGCTCTTATTCGTAATTCTAAGATGGAAAGCCAAACGGGCAATAGCGGTTTAGAGTTGAGGGGCTTTTGTATTCAATGTTAGTGTGTGACTAAAACTGACAAAGAGTTCCAGCAATTGCTACTATCACTGCGTCCATGCACTTTGCATGAAATTCACGATATTATTGATACTTTGAATGCCACGTAGGTTAAGTTAAAAAAAAACAAAAGTCCAATGAATCAAATTTCGTGAAATGCGACACATACGGGTTTTTTTTTCGCCACAATTCATCGCAAACCGACTATAAAAGAAGACAGCAGAAAATAAAGTTAAGGTAAGCCACAGGGCCGATCTACTCCCCTGTAGGTGTCCTATGTGTTTTTTTTTCTTACTTAAGCCTTTAGTAGATCCAGGCCTCCACAGCTAGTTTTAGCCTCAACATCCTCAAACCTAATTTAAACAAGGAACTTTAACCCTTTAGTTCCTTGATTCTTCCGTCTAATTGCTTTCCAGTATTCAGCTATTTTCGAAAAAGTCCCTCCAACTAAACCCCCACGGAAGTGGCTGCTACCAACTTTCTACTCCCGACTGCCTTCACTCAACCATAAGTGACACCTGATAGGCAGCCAGGAAGCACCTATGACCATGTAATTACTAATGGATTGGGAATGGGGTTGGAGCATTAAAGTTGGCATCCGCATGCGAAAAGCTCTCTAAAAGCTGGTCTAAAGCTAAATGCGACAGCAACCGTAATAAGCTAGTATTACAGTATGGTAATGTTAGGGTTATTGTACAGCTGCGTTCGTAACTATCTTACCTTCATGCTAACATTAATGAAGAAAACAAACAAAAAACGCTACCGTGACGAATATTTGTATTGTTCAACAATAAGTCAAATATCCATTTTGTTAGATGCAATAATAACCAGTTTACAAAAATAAGCGATAACAATACAAAATGCATCTTAGCCGCTGGCCCAGATATTCTTTAAACAATGCTTTAACAATGATAAAAACAACAATATCTTTTCCGGCAGAAAAAGAAAGAGAATTTATCAGAGAAACAATGCAGAAGCAATGGTGTAACAATAATGCTGCAAACAACAATGTCTTTACAAACATGCATTGTATTTGGTTTCATGAAGTCACGTAATCGGGCTTGAGTGAAAAAGACGATAAAAATATGTCTGCTCCCGGGCCACCTGCATTATTTAAATCCACGTTTTACAACCGGGGAGGCGAGCCTTCCTTGGGAGGGGGGGGGGGGGCGGAGCAACTGCAGGGGAGGCGCGAGCCGCTGCCAGATCAGTGAACTTTTTTTTAACGATGCATCGCAAAGTTTTCGCCAATGACAGACCTACACATGCTAGAAATCATTTTTTTTTTTAATTGCACTATTGTAAAGATTTCCAAGACTTAACCAGAATCAT